>APFE030883608.1:217800-235148 GCA_000404065.3 Pinus taeda | reverse complement strand
CCCAGATGTGGGTGCATGTGAAGGATGAGCGGCGGGGGGCTCGTCACATGGGCAGCTGTCAGCCCGGACGAGCTACCATAAACCAACACGCCCAAGTAATAACTGCGCAGGAGGCTTCAGACAGTGAGAAGACTCGTTCGGCTCCAGAGCAATTTATGGCGACAGGGATAATCCTTGGGAAGACAAATCGGGTTAAGGCGCCATTCAATGCGCAACCTGGAACAAGGAATATGGCAACCCATAAGTGCGTTCACCATACTGCATTCCCGCATTACTCACAGAGACCTGAGCAGATTCTGAAGGCGACAGAGCATACTTTGGTAAGGTGCAAGCTTTCACCAAGGATTCTTGTCAAAAGAGGCAGTTGCAGAATGTCTGAGCGGCTAAGGATGAGCAGTCGAAGAGGTGGCTCGAGGGGTCGTCCTGCTACACAGAGGCCCGCCACTTCACCCTCTTCCTCTGTTGATATTCCTCCTGAACCAGGCAGCAGTCCGCGTCGAACAGTTGGCCAGCGAATTGAAAGAGACAGGGGAGAACCCATGGAATGCGGTCACCGGGAACATCCAGCAGTTAGATACCGCATCCCCTGCACATTGGAGAATAATACGCTCATTGTGTCAATCACTGTTGAGCTAGCGACCTCAGGAGGCCATGGGACAACCTGACAGTGCCAAGGGTGGATATGCAGGTCCCCAGGGTGGATTTGAGGCAACCCATTCAAGCTGAAGAGGCCGGAACCAACGAGCCCGCCCAAGGAAGGATGCGCCCAGATGAGGTGGAAGACAAGAAGCTCAATGGATTAGCAACGGAGGACGAGCCTCACCTAACTGATGAGGACTAGCTCAGAAGCCTCTCCGTTCTCTCGGCCAGGAATGCTACTCTCGGTCCATCTCTCTCTGTTTTACTCTGTGTGTTTGTTTGTCAAGGCGTCAAGGTCCACCGTGAAGGTTTATGTGTCGTCAATGTCAGTCTACGTGTCGATTATGTCAAGTCATGGGTCCATCGTGCCAAGTTATATGTCCGTTGTGTTGGCTCAAAAGCCTATTGTGTCGATTATATGCTGGTTATGTAGGTTGGAAGAAACTGGTTCCTTTTTGCCAGATGTATTGGATGGATAGTCATGGGAAATTCTCTTCGGAGAAACAAGGCTTCGGCCTTTTTGTAAAATTGGATGTAAATTTTTGTTTTTTGTAATATAAATTAGCGCAGTCTTACGGAGAAAAAAAAAAAACAATTTATAATTTAATGTAAATATTGTATATTATCAGAAAAGTTTAAGGATTATATAGTTAAAATGAGCCGATAGGACTTTATGACAAGGGAGCACTCTATTAGCTACTTGCAAAGCTGGGCTTTCATATATTCTATTGGATATAATTCAAAGCCCTAGATTACAAAATTCATACAACAAAACAATTGATACCAAAACCCAGACTCACTTGCTACACCATAAAACATACTACCAACGACAACAAATAGACATAGAAAACATTAGAAATCAAATGAAGAGATGGGGGCAGGATCCTTGACACTCAATCTAAGCAGAGCAACATTATCAAACTCACAAAGGAGGTGACCTTCAACATGAGCCAATCTTGAATCCAACTTGCCCAAATTGAAGCGTTGATTTCACGACATCCTCTTAATATCTTGTAATGTAGCAAAGACATTGTAGCGTTCATCCTGCTTGTCTTTCAAGACAAAACCATGCAGTGTCTTGATTTTCCAGTGAATAGCTATAGAATTGAGATATTGTTTTTCCTGTTCCTTGGTGTGACTAGGGTCCGACACCCAATGAGATACCTCATCCATTATTTTTGAATTATAGTGGAATTGTCTCTCCACTCATGCCTGAGTCTCCACCTTACTTATTTCTCTCCTAGTATTAGGAGGGCTACATTAAAGTGCGTTGTTGTAGATTCGTGAGCAAAAAGATGGGCACCCCACTGACATGTTGGGCCACTGTGATCGTGACCCCTTTTGTAGCGCATTCGTTGTCTTGGTGGCATGGTTGACAAGAGGGGGTACCACTTAAAAACAAAAACTAAGATGACCATGACTAGGAAAATAACAAGAGACCAACCTAACCCTACTCCAAATTGGAGGAGAGACCAGCATGATCTTTGTGCCTTTACAAGACATATAATACCTAGAACCAGACTTATGAGCCTCGTTTCAAACCCTTTAGAGCTACAATTTCACTTAGACGCTCCTGTCGCTGTCAAGGATAGAAGACAAACAACAACCAAATCCCGCAACCACAAAATTCTCGACTTATGTAAATTTCACCATCTTGTGTGAATGCTAGAGGGTGTGAGAATGACAACCCCCTGCCATAAACACGACATTAGCGGGCCCTTACCCACAAAAATTTTAGACACCGAAGACTCAACCCAAACCAGACTAGGCCCAAGACCTAGCCTAAATGTATACTCCACAAGAGAGGATGAGCTGACAATAACACGATTACTACAACTAGGAGAATTTCTAAGACAAGCAAATAAAAGATGAGAAAGCAATACCAACAAACTAGTGGCTGCGCACTCGATTCGATGCTAACGCCCATCTCTGCCGTCAAACTCAAATGTCGTCCACCAATTCATGTGACTGCACCAAAGGTACAAGATCCTCCTCGAGTGGCATGGCTTACGATGCTGAGAATTCCTCCTTGGCTTAGCACTAGGTTGATATGACCTTCTTTCTCTTACCACACCCAAGATCTGCTAGTTAGAATCAAGATCCCACCGCCGAATTCCTCTCTTACTGCTAGAGACACCCTTCTCCCACCACTTCTCCAGCACTGGACACAAAAACCACCTCACAGAGCACAGATCAAGGATGGATTTGACCATAAATTCACCACGCCATAGACATTCAAGACACCCTCCTCCCCCCCACTTCTCGATCACTAGATAGGAAAACTTCCTCAAAGAGCATAGAGCAGGGACAAAATTGACCCAAGAATTCACCACTTTGAAGACAATCTAGAGGGATAGTTGTAGGGAGGTTAGCTCCTTGACCTTGTGCTTGCAGAAACTCACCACCTTCAACTCTTAAAAAAAACAAAAACCATCAGCCCCACATCCATATTTATTAGCTCCTGGGTGGCTGCATGTGACAGCATGGCGATGAGATGTCCTACCCCATTCATTTAATAATGATCAAGTGGGCGAGGTGGTGGGCAGGAGCCTCGTAATGCGTGCACACTGTTTAGTCAATTTAGTATCCTAAATTGCTTTTCATAAATTATCAACTGAGGCTCGTAAGTTGATGAAGTGTAGTGCACTGTATGTGCTAGTTAACCCTTCTTACTTCGTTGTTTTGTATTTTATATTGTTTTGGGGGTTTCTGTTCTTTGATCCTAATGATGTACAGTTTGAATTATGAGAAATTGGGTCTAAATTTCCTAAAGGTGAACTAATCAAAATCTAAGTTAAAGGAAGGAAAAACAGAGCATCTATCCTATCTTGTCATTTAATCCTAAGTCAAAAATTAAAAGGTGAAATTGTAAAGCAAATTGAAATCATTACAGAGAATGAAACTAATTGAAGTATTTCCAGTTGCCCAAACCTTCAATTTTGAAAGATAACTTTCTTGAGATGGCATACAAGCAACTTACTGTACTTTATAGTCCAAAGAACTAAATCAAATATGCAGAGAGTAACTAATTGATTTCAATCCTTGTTTGAAGTGAATGCTTAACCATTTAGTTTAGGACATATATCAACTTGAAATGGTGATCAAAAACATTTATTCACACAGTGCATTGGTAATCTGAACTAGGAAATAAATAACAGAGGAAACAAACAGTAAGTAAACTAATCAACAATGCATCTTTATTTTTTTTCAACCTTACCCTATTTAAAAACAAAGTTGTTTCCTTTATGAAATATATTGAAGAAATAAGACTGCACCATCGAATTCTAACATTATGCTATTCATCAGAACTCAAAGAAAATAAACTACAGGGAATCAACCTAAACTACAAATACTGCTTAAAAAAAAAAAAAAAAAACCCCTCCTTCAGTGCAGGGGCTCTCTGCAACTGACTGAGTTGAGCTACTTATTAGCTGAAGATATTCTTTCAAATGATCACTTGGTCAAACACGACTTCATATTATTAATAGGAAAATAAGTTCCAAAATTACAGAGCTGTAAGTCTGAGCTTAATACATCCAAAAGTTCAAACTCCTTCTCAGTTTTGTACAACTGATATTTAAAGAAACATTCCTAACTGTCTTTTGAGAGAATTTATCTACAGGTGGTCTACACGTATTACAACAGATCTGCGTAAATTGTTGATCAGCTACAAGTGACTTTAACTCAGCAAGATGGTTGCATGAAACCGTTATTGTCGGTGGCTGGTTCGAGTTAATGTTGCAACAAAACTGTTGGATTTTATTAATTAACCACGAAGAGTGGACAAAGAGTCCTATTGCTCTTGGGTTTCTTCGTTTGACTCCTCCTTTCACTGTGGTCTTGAGCTGGCTTTTTTTTTTTTCGATCTGGCTTGGGTGACTAGGATAGGATCCATGTTGAGACAATTTCAGAGATGCCCATGTGCTTGGTTTCTTCGTTTGACACCTATAACCTGTTCAACCATGGAAGTAGCTACGGAACACATGATTAGCTGCAGAATAGGCTGTGTTCTATAGCTAATTTGCAAAAACTTATTTCAAATAGCAAAAAAATAAAAGTATAACATGTCAATCATTTAATGTCTTTCTTGAGACAAAATCTATCATTTATCAGTGATGGGGATCTTACTTTTATGGAAAACGAGAGAAAGAAGTGAGAAAAGTTGTCAAAGAGAGTAATTCTGAGGTCCAACACATACCTCATCGAGGAAATTTATAGTGTAATGATTTTAAAATTATTTATATCATTTTAAAAAATTAGTCTAATATGTTATAAGAAAAACTTGTCTTTCTCAAATGTAAAGAAATAGTTTGTGACTAAGACTAGATAAACATGTAACATGAATAAAAATCTCTGTTACAATTTTATTTTTGTGTTGTTCAAAAAGGCTTTCATTGGATTTTCAGGAAGGCATAGCTTACAAAATCAGTCTCAACAATCCCTGCTCTCTCATTTCGACTAGACCTCTTGAGATTGGGGACTGAAAAATACCATAGAAGACATTTTACAACCATTATTTTCGGAAGGAATTCTAGCCTTATCATACTAGAAGTAAACAAAAAAGAAACCAGGACTGACAACAACATATCAAGGAGGGGTGTGGGGGGGTAGTATAGGGGAAGCTGCAAAGTAACCAACATGATAATACATATAAAAATCAATATGTTCCACCTGCACTTCCAAGTTGTGAAGGTGGTCATTGGTGCGGCGATGGCTATGACGAAGGTTGTCCAACTGTTCTAGAATTTCATTTTGGTTGTATTGTATATCATTGAAATAGGTCATAATTTTTTTTGGTCTTCATACCTGTGGTCCTTGAGAATGTCCATATTGATTTGTATGTTTTGGAGCTGTTCAGATTCCATAGTAGCAGAGGCTACTACCTAACCAGGCGAGCGGGCGAGAGAAATAACTTCGGTTTCCCAACTAACCAAGTTGCTGGAGGACAAACTATGGTCTGGCTCGAGAAGCCCTGCTTGAGCATGCTTGCCTCCCCACCCTCCCAGCGGCAAAGGGTGACCCCGTTGGCGAGGCATAGTAAAATTGGTAGAGCCTAACTGTCGGCTGTGAAGAGCCACTGAGGGTGAACCTTCGCAAAACCTACAATAAACAATAAAATTATTTGAACCAAGATATTGCTACGTCGAGTGAGAGTACACTGGGGTTCCAACCCCACGAGCTTTAAGACAGGAAGGGAAAGAGACCACCCATACCAGAGAGTAGAACTGAGTAAACCCTGCCCACCATCCTATAAACCCACCAAAAAACACAACACAACCCTAATTGCTCAGAAGGGAAAATTCAATGATGCCGACCCATAATGGGCACGCAGACCACCAACAAGCTTGACCAGATACTGGGGTGCCACCCCCACACCAGTAAAAACCAGATAGTAGTGTTGACGAGGACCAACGATGACGCGACCACAAACAATCAGAGAGGAACCACAATGACATGCAGAAGAATTTGAAAACACAAAGACCTTACCCCATGCAGAAGATTAGAGATGCTGGAATTTCGATTTTCTGAGAGAGAGCTAGTAACGGTCTGAGGCATGGATTCAACTTGATTCTCCGTTCGTTCAGGTGCCCGGATCCCAAGGACAAACCAGATGGCAGAATCCAACCCATATTGAAGTGCCACTGTCCTCCACTGTGCCTCTCATCCAAGGCCGAAACCCCAGGGAGGCGCCATGGAACCAGACCCGCACACCTCTATGCTCCTCCTGACCAAAATTCATTGCCCAAAGTTCTGGATTGAACCGATACACAAACTGACCCTCGAATTTAACACCAAAATGTGCGAGATCCAACATCATGCAAGGGAATTGAATGCGAGAATCACACATGAGTAGAGATTTAATGAGCGTGGAGAGAGAACAAACCCTGATAGCCTTACATGTGACAAATAGACATTCGTTTAATCACCCCATCAAGATCCCTTACAATTATTAATATACCTTTTTAAATGATATAATTTTTACATCTAACATGAATAAAAATCTACCTTTACCATTATTGATATATATATTTTTAGATGATATAATTTTTCTCGAATAACATTAAATGTAAAGCTATATTTATAAACAACAATAACTAATAATTATTCTCATAATCAAGTAATTGCTAATTTATTATCAATTTTTTCATTTTCAAAAATATGTAGAAAACATTTGTGGACGGTTTCGAACCACCCAGTGTGGTTCATTGTCAGGGTTTCGAACCACCCAATGTGGTTCATTGTCAGGGCAAGTTGGTTCGACAAATGTTTTCTACATGTGCTTTACGCCAAAACCCTTCTTATAACTATTATGGATCATAGGAACCTCAATTCAACAATTTCAAAAATATATTAATCAAAATGACATCAAATTATAATAATTTTTGTGAAATTAATTATTAAGACTTGGATGCCTTTCTTACATCTAATATAATAATGATATAAAGTGCATAGAAAGATTTGAAACATGCACAGGGAGGTGAGGTGATAGGTGAGAACGTATCCGGTAAATATTCGAATCCAAAAAAAGTGGTCCATGTGGCTATAATTGTTTGGTCACCGTAGAACGCGCAAGCTTAAATTCTAGGTGCGTAAATAATAAATAAATATGAGAATTTTTGAAAGTTATAAATAGATTGAGAATCTTTGGAAATTAGCTTTGACGCTGCCAATTCCGAGAAAGATGTGATTGTGTGACATAATGCGGGCCTCTTGATAATTACAAGTCTTTTTCAATTTTTACTTAAAATTCTTTATATATATTTAATTTTCCTTACCTAAGTTTTATGACCACACTCTATGACGTAGGGCAATTCTTTGATTATTTTTCAATTTTTCAATTTTTACTTAAAATTCTTTATATATGTATATTTCATATTTTGTTTATTTCCCTTCCCTAATTTTTATGACCCCACACGTATGATGTACTGCACTAAATTTTTAAAGGTTGTTTTGATAATCATAAATGGTAAGAAGTTCATAAAATTAAAATTAAAATAAATAAAAACTAATTATTACTATAATATTAAATAAATATTTATATATTAAATGATTCAAAATTTTTGTCTCTCCAATTTTCTTATCTGGATAGACAACTTTTTCTCAATGTCCAAAAATAAAATGAATTTAAAAAAAATAATATAAATCAAAAATTCATTTCAAAATAAAATAATCAACACAAATATTAAATAATTAAAATTTAAAGATAATTATCCAAATTAAAATATATATTTTATTTAATTATGTTTTCAAAATATTAATAATAAAAGTTAAAGAATAATTATCCAAATTAAAATATATTTTTTATTTAATTATGTTTTTATTAAAACGTTACGTTGAAATATAAAATAAATTTAATATTCTTAAATTGTATTATATTAAAATTATATAATAAAAAATAAATATTACTAAATAAAATTAATATAAATAAAATAAATATTTATAATTTAATATAATTGAAAAATAATTAATTATGGGTTGAAATATTAAGAAACGAAGTCTCCTCACTAAAGAAAAAAGAAAATGCCTACTTATAATAGATTTATTATTATTATTTTAGGAAAATTAAGCCATTTAGAATTACTAGTTAGTACTTGTTAAAAGAACGAAGTTTCACTCTTACATTGTTAACCTCCTTTTTTATTTCTTATAAAAAACTAAATCTTAACCCATCAAAAAACAATTTTAAAACATATACTCCAAAACCTAAACAATTTTAAAACATGTACTCCAAAACCTAAACAATTGATGCATTATCTATTCTATCTGTTAATAAAATATGTAAATTTTTTTTTAACCACATGGTGAATCGGTAACTGCCAGGCCTAATCTATGGGAGATCCATGATCAAACCTCATAGCTGCCACTATAACACCAAGAGCATAACCAACAACCTGCAAGTGGGGTATACTAAGCTCTTATGATTTTAGCAAGGGCAGACTCACGGGAAAGGGGAATCCGCCTAATCTATTGGAGACCCAGGATCAAACCTCATAGCTGCCATTGTAACACCAAGAGCATAACCAACCACCTGCAAGTGGGGTATACTAAGTTCTTATGATTTTACACCAAGACCATAACCAACAACCTGCAAGTGGGGTATACTAAGATCTTATGATTTTAGCATACCAACCACCTGCAAGTGGGGTATACTAAGTTCTTATGATTTTACACCAAGAGCATAACCAACAACCTGCAAGTGGGGTATACTAAGCTCTTATGATTTTAGCAAGCGCAGACTCACAGGATCAAACCTCATAGCTGCTATAACACCAAGAGCATAACCAACCACCTGCAAGTGGGGTATACTAAGTTCTTACGGGAAAGGGGAATCCAGCCCCTCTAGCCGCCACCATAGCAGTTCATTATACTCAATGAGATTTGAACTTCGGTCTCCCCAAGTTTCGCCCATATAACTTACCGTCAAACCACATCACTGTACAATAAAATATGTAATTTTAACCTACTATTAAATTTTACCAAAAAAATATTAAAAAACTATGAACCACCAAAATCCAAATGTTACCGTGGTCAGAGTAAATTTCGCCTCAATTTGATGGCTTTTCTTTGGGATGAAGCTTGCCTAAAAAGAGAGGCATCAAACAGTGGTGTCAGTCATACTACTTTGCCACGCGTCTGAAGAACATTTGCGAGCTGTTTGTCTCAACTGATCGTGCTGGTTTTCCATGAAAGCCACAGCGTTGACGGACGTGTCAAGACAAACTACATTCCCCCGCGTCTAAAGAGCAGTTACGACCTGTTTGTCTGAACTTATGAGGGTGGAAATTTCGTTGGTTTCCGCTTTATAAAATCAGATATGCTGCTAATTTTTCGTCGATGCTGACCATTTGCTTTTTCCCCACACCTTCGTCCCAATAATTCCACCGTTACCGTAGTGACAGGAACATATATATAGTTGCTTTTTCCAAATTATTCGTAGTAGCCAATACCTGCAGTGCGAGGGTTTTCTCTGGGAAGTTTACGAACTCAGAGATCTCGATGGACTTGGCTGCCTCCCCGGAATGTTTATCGACTCTTTGAGGTAAATTTATTTGCCTATTCATTGGAATCGGTTTTTAAGTAGTAATGAATTGAATGGCAGTTTCTTTTACCTTGATTTTCCCAGTTAACCAGACTGGGAAGCAAGCATTGCATTGTTTGTTAGAATGAATAATAACCACAAGCTTATTTTACGGAAATGACAGAAATGTCTTGATTAATTAATTTACAGCTGCGAACTGAATTCCATTAAGATATCAGTTTTTTTTTACTATTTTGGATTGTTTATTTTATTATTGAAACTAAATAATTGCTGAGTTCAAGTAAAAAAGTTGTGTGTTGTTTTGCTTATTCAGTTTATTAAAGAGAGGGGAATCGATATTGTCTGCAATTAGCGTAACTAATTACTTAAACCCGGTTAGACAGATACAATATTGTTTTCCTAGGCTTGTATTTGCTGTTGCAGATATTGATTTGCTATGCCATAATTCTTTCATCTTAGGGTTATTTCTGGTAAGATAAGCTTATGCTCTGTTAATCGCTAAGATCCAAACAACCAATCGAAGCACATTACATAAGTTGAAGGGTACAGTGTATTGAGCACAGTATACTACGCCTGACAACTATATCATTCCATATTATATAACAAGTATATGCTTTTGTATATCGGCAGAGTACTGAAGATAGCGGTTGTCTAACTGGGCGTTTTTTTCAATGGAAAAGATAAAATAGGAGAGGAATTGTCTGGATTGTCAAAAGTGGTTGGAATTTGCCTTAAAAAACTGTCAAAAGTGGCTGGAATCTCGCTAAAAAATTCAAAAAAATCTTGTAAAGTCAATGTTTGAATCATGTTTTTGATGGTGGAAATGGATTCAGCACCATCAAAAACATGTTTTTGATCGTGGAAAAATGGATTCAGCACCATCAAAAACTTGTAGGACAACTAAAATTAAGAAATTTGACAGCTTTTACTTGGATCTACAAAATCACTGCGAGATGTTTTCAAAATATAGCTGGAATTTCCACAATTTTAAAAACAAAATAAAATATTGTGGAAAGTTCTAAAAATTTATGTTATAGTTGTCAAATTTCAAAATTTTAGTATCCCAATCTTCAAAAGTAAAATTCAACACTCTTATTATCAAACTAAAAAAATCCAAAATTTTTGACTGTCCCAAATATGACAAATATAACAAAACGTGTTCTAGAAACTGTTTTCCTAAGTAGTTCTGATAAATAAAAAACAAACCTAAAAAGATTTCACTTTTTTTTTTTTTTCAGTAGAAATAAATGCTTTCGAAAAAAAATAAAAGAATACATTTACATAATTCTTTCAAAATACAGTTCATCTAGTCTCTACACAAAAAAAAGACAAAACAAAGTTTCGGAAAAAAAAAATGTCTCATATCAGAAATCATCCTCTGATCATTGGTCTGGTTCAGCATATAGAAAAAGCAAAAATGGCTAAGTGCTATATCATGAAATAGGGAAATCTAAGTTACCAGTTTTCCTTGTCCGCTAGTTTTGTATTTTCTTTTTCCTAAATGGGGATTTCGTTTTTGTTATTTTGTTTTTTTCAATTTATACTAAACGGGGATTCTTTTTCTAGTCACCCCGGATGGGTTTGTTTTTTCTCTCTTTCTTTTTTTTGCTGAGTTCAAATTTCTTTTTTTTTTCCTAAATTCAAATCCATTTTAGAGTTCAAACTTCTTTTAATGTAATAGAGTTCATAGCACATATTCATAGTAAATGTTTATAGAAACTAAATCTAATTTTAATGAATGACTTTCATGTCAAGATAGGAAATGGTTCAAATTGGGTTGACCTATTAGAATTCTATGAACTAATAAATTGCTAATTAATCATTATTAAAGGATCTTATTATTAAATGACTCTTTGAATTTAGTGACTTGTAATAACAAAATACGTGATGTTGTCAAACATGCACAATCATGTAAAACATGTGTCATGCATATACAAGTTGAATAGAGTAAGTAGGAAGCCAAGATATGCATATGCAAGTTGAAAATGACATTTGATAACATCATTAATTTGTTTCATTGATCTTTCAAAAACCAGTGAAAGTTTTAATGTTTGATTATTAAACAAATAATCACGCTCTATCTTGTGGGGTCATATTTGGACTTAAAGGGTTTAGATATATCACAATTATTGAATAGCATGGAATTGTATTATTAGTGTTGTTCCTAGTGGGCGGCTCAATTGGTGATCAAAGTGCCTTGGCTCTAAGAGATTCAAGGTTCAATATCTTGGAATTAACCTAGTCTATAGAATAACATAATCTATAGAGAGGGGGATAGGTCATAGGCCCCAAAGGTATAGTGGTAGCTTACAAAAACAAAAGAAAAAAGAAAAAAAGGAAAAAAAAAATTGTTTTATTAGTGTTACTTATTAAGAAATATAAAAACCATAGGACATTTTTGGTTTATTTTTGGTTTTAAGTGTTTAAATGATGGAAGAATATATCTAAAGAGTGAATATATGTGTCTTCCTCAAGTGCAATACATGTTTTTTCCTTTTTTATAAAGAAAAAAAAAACTTAGTATCCATTAGCGAATTTTTGATGTTTAAAATGGGCCTCTTAAAAATTATAAAATAATAGTGGAAATAATAAAATAAGATTAAATTACATCATTTTTTAGAGGGAAAAAAGAAAAAACTATTTTTTCAACTTGTATTTTCAACTTATCTGCTTATGAGCTTATTCAAATGTAGCAACACTCGTTGGATGCAGAATTTGATTTCTCAACCAAGGAGTACACATGTTGCATACTTTCGATGGACCCTGCTACACGAAAAATGAGAAATACATGAAAAAAGGAGTACACATGTTGCATACTTTCGATGGACCCTGCTACACGAAAAATGAGAAATACATGAAAAAATGGGATTGCTACACGAAATATGAAAAATACATGAAAAACGAGACCGCAATCACGTTTTTTCATGTATTTTTC
Organism: Pinus taeda; assembly: GCA_000404065.3. Classification (NCBI taxonomy): domain Eukaryota; kingdom Viridiplantae; phylum Streptophyta; class Pinopsida; order Pinales; family Pinaceae; genus Pinus; species Pinus taeda. The sequence goes on along the minus strand of APFE030883608.1, from coordinate 222,534 downwards.
ATTTTTCGTGTAGCAGGATCCATCGAAAGTATACAACATAAGTACTCATTCGATGAAGAATTAAATTTTGCATCTAACTAGTACTCCCGCTCGGAATGTGAGTAAAACCTTAGGCAGATAAGTTTAAAATATGAGTTCAAAAAGTAGTTTTATTATTTTATTATTTTTTAATATTTTTATTTTTTTACTCAAAAAATGGTGAATCATCGGTTGACATCATCATCTGGAATCCTATTGGTTCTTATAAAATTTATTTTGGTTGCACATTTTTTTAGGAGATTCATTTTAAACTTTAAAATTCCCCTAATGATCTATATTAACATCATAAAATTACATTTTGAATAATGATAGTTCAATTAACTTCAAGTGAAGAGAAAAACAAAGAAAGTGGTTGATGAAATGAGATGGGTTGTTAGTTGCCCCCCTTATATACTCCACTTTATCCATCAACCCCTCCCATATTTCACTAGAACATCCTTTCATGTGTTCCTCATTCATAGAAAATCTAGGCAGTGCTAGAAAACAAAAGACACAAGTTTTCATAACAATGCTTTAATTATGAAATATCATTCATTTCATTTGTCTTGTATCTTCACTCTTCCAAATATAGGATATTACCATCGAATTTTCTAATTCTCTACATAGCAACTTTCCATGTTTAAAAACTAAGCTGAGAAAGAAAGATCAAGAGCAATACATTTTGTTTCTCTTCTATTACCTAATGGAGTGCAATGGGACATGTGAGTGCAATGAGACATGTGACCATTAGGATTGCACCAAAACTATTGCAAATGAATGAACGGTGTAAGTTGGGGATACAACCTAATGCCAAAATGAATGATGAATAGTGATCTTGAACCTTTATTTGTTGATTAAATCTCTTTTTCCTTGAGTTTTGTTCATTCACTAAAACTGAGATTGTAGTGAACTCCACACACCTACCCTTGGAGAGGAAGAGAATCACCATTACGAGGGCCCCCTTACTCAGTGGAGGTATTGATTTCTTAATTCAAGAAATCCAGGTATTTAGTCAAGGGAAAGAAAGGTACCTTCTCAATCTCCATTCAAGAAATACCACTCATCTTAATCTACATCCATGAAAGGATATACATGCTCTTCCTTTGAAATCTTCTTCCCAAAATCCCTTTTCACAATTGTTTGAGCATCTTCAAGAAGGCTAAACATGTGAGGCTATATGAAATAATTCTCCAATAAATTGTTTGAGAATGTTTGGAAATGCTAAACATATGAGATAATTCTCCAAGAAATATGCCTTTTAAAAATTCATTTAAGGGATCTAGAGATCCACTTAAACTATCTATTTATTTACTTTGTTTATACATTGGTCGATTGTCTTCTCAAAAATCTCCAATGACTCATGACTCATTGTGTTTTACTATCAAGATGGAAAACTTAGTTCCTTTCTAGAGATCCACTTAAACTATCTATTTATCAATGACTCATTGTGTTTTACTATGAAGATGGAAAACTTAGTTCCTTTCTATAGATCCACTTAAACTATCTATTTATTTATTTTGTTTATACATTCTCAAAAATCTCCAATGACTCATGACTCATTGTGTTTTACTATCAAGATGGAAAACTTAGTTCCTTTCTAGAGATCCACTTAAACTATCTATTTATCAATGACTCATTGTGTTTTACTATGAAGATGGAAAACTTAGTTCCTTTCTAGAGATCCACTTAAACTATCTATTTATTTATTTTGTTTATACATTGACGGATTGTTCTGCCTTTTTTAAGGATGCTTTTGTGTTGGATACCCTCATTTTTACCACCATAAAAAGTTGATGAGATTACATGTTAGAACATGCTAAAAAAAATGATTATGAGGCCACATGTTGGGACATGTTAAAAATGTTTCATTACATAGATAATGGTTTATTCCCACTAAATTTAATTTCAATTCAAAAATGGTTTTTTCCACTAAATTTAATTTTAATCTAAAAAATTGCCCACATCCCTTTTCAAAGTTAAAATATTGGAATGATATTTGCTAAAACTAATTTAATAAACATATATATATAATATATAGCTAAAAATCATTTAATTCACTGTTATATATATATATATATAATATATTAAACTAAAAAAACTTTAGAAAATAAAAATGATCAATCAATGGGAGTGCTATCTCTGAGTGTTATTCAGAAGAGGAAAATTACTCCACTTGGTATTATTTGGGGGACAAGCTTTCACTCCACATTCTTATGGGTGGTTAATATGGAATTGTAATGGGGCATGCCTTCACTCTTCCTAGATACCTTTTCCTAGATACCTTTGGGTATTGGGCCGTTAACCTCGAGTTGTAAGACAATATGCTTTCACTTCTCTAAAATACCTTTAGGTATTGGCTTGTTAGCCTGCTTCCTTTGCCCAATTTTTTTTATTACGCTGTTAACCTATTTCCTTGTAACAAAAAAATACCAACTCTTAACCAAAAAAAATAAAAAATAAAACTAACTCTTAACAAAATAAAAAACAGTTTCAAAATTTTTTCCAAAAAATAATTTTAAGACATACTGGAAATCCGCAACTAATGATAATGATAATTAATATTCCAACGTAAAATAATTAATAAATTTAAAATATTTTTTTTTTTAATGGATTGCGAAATCCATCTCCAATATCGTGACTCCGAATGAAAAGATGTTACAAACATAGCACTAAATATCTTTAGCTTTTTCCAAAGCATGATAACGAACTCACAAATACGTCTGCGTCAGAGAACGAGAGATTTGAACCCCTTAAGATTTTTGAACTTTTCCGAAGCATAACAACGAAACCATAACTGTACCTTAACGGACCCAGAGATTCGAAACTAAGTGGAGAATCATTCATTTCCGCTGTACATAGTACATACCCAACCAAACCCATTACAGTGATTTCGCCGATTGTTTTATCGGTAAAGTGGTATTTTCGCAGTGCTTACCCTCGCGCGAAGATTCTGGTAAGGGTGCACAGCATCGGCGAACTTGTTCATACAAGAATCCCGTTTCTCATGGAGTTGGTGTGAATTGCCGCGAGAACGAAAACTTAGTTGTGGATCAGGGCCATTGCCGCCTCCCTTGCACCTTTTTTCCTGAAGTTACAGAGTCTGAAGAGTAAGGGAGCATATCTGCTCTTTCCAGGATAAATATTTTAAGAAATGTCTGTACTAAAAAACCTACGCGGCCTTTTTTGTTAAATTTACCAGCTCGACGGTCTTGCGGGAGTTCGCTGCCGCCCCGGTTATTTTCTTGGACTCTTTGAGGTAAATTTCATCGCCTCTTTAAATTAATTTTGTCGATATTGTTTTCAGTCGATGTGAGTCAGGCTGAAGCTATTGTGCCGGAAATGGAAAATAACCAGACCCGGAAGTATTGCAGTTTTAGAATGAATAATCGAGAATAAAAAGCATATTTTAGGGCCACTGCAAAATGGCGGAGAACTTATCAGTAATTTGAAACTGTGCATTGAATTTTACCTGCTTATTTGCAGTTATTACATTTTAAATACCGTTGAAACCGTTTTATTTTATAACGACTAAATACATCAGAATTTCTACCTGCCTTCCTTCAGTTTGTCTGCAACTAATTTTTATACTTATTTTTAAAATATTATCCCTGTCAACGGCACTGTTAGCAAGCGACATTGTATTTTGTAAACGCAAGTTCGATCCATGTGTCATTTTGCGGTGAGTTCGGTCAGGTGATTTAAGCCCTTAAATCCAGTTGCAGATATGATTTATTATGCTGCAATTTTTTGTCTTTCTTTAAATTTAATTATTTAATGTTGATAATATATATTTTGAGCCTATGCTCTATTGGTCGTCAAAACCTAAACAATTCCTTAAGCACATCACAGAGTTTGAACTTGATATATCTGACGCTGCACATGGCACAGTATACCATGCTTGATAATTATATTATTCTGTGATAGAACTATTACTTGCCAGAGTACTGAATATATGGCAGGTACTATTAAAACAGAGCAAATCATGTTCTAGAAACAGATAGACAGATACTTTGAATCCCGTTAGAACCTATAAGAGGCAGAAGGTTTTCAACCATCTTGACTATTTTTTTTCCTACGGTTGAAAAATGTGGCTTCTTTCCCCATTTTCTCCGCTAAAGAAATCGGGAAACTAGCTCTGATGGCGATAGCGGTTTTTCATTCTCCGGTTGATTCTCCCTGGAATTATAATGCTCTTTATTTTTCTGCGTATTCTTTTACTTGAGTTCAAATCAACCTTATGATTCTCCCGTGTAAAACAACTGTTATATGTTTGTTGTTGAATGCTTCTTTCCTGTTATGTTCATTTCTTTCACTCTTACATGTCTTTTATTCACTTCTTGTGAGAGAGCACAGGGCATCAATACTGTAATTTTCGTGGCAACCTGTAGTCAAATTAATCCTCTTTTTTAATTATTAGTTCAATTTATTTTAGAGGCTAGTCAATGGTTTTCAACCAATAACGGCTCCATATAAACCTATTCCGGAGGTAAAGAATATTGATTTCAAAGAGTTATAATCTATTTTAGTTTGATATTAATTTCCAGGTTCAAAGTTAGTTTATGGGATTGTGAACATATCATATATATTTAGCTAAGTCACATGACACGAGGACACGTCACATGACACGAGGACACGGAGGACACGTAAATACGAGTATTCAATACGAAACGCAGTCAATACGAAACGCAGCGACCCGGAAACAGGACACGGGGGACA
>APFE030883608.1:181167-202974 GCA_000404065.3 Pinus taeda | reverse complement strand
ATTCACGAGTTTTGGAAGTACCAGGAACAGATGTATGCCTTCCCCAGGATAAAAACATAAAGAATTTTTTGTGCTGCACAGTCTACACGTATTTTTTCTGCTAAATTGCAACCTCGGAAGTCTCGATGAAGTTCGCTGCCACGTATTTCTTCTCGTCTCCTTGAGGTAAACTTCTTCGGCAATTCAATTTAGTGTTGTACCGTTGCCGGTTCAGAATCTTCGCTCAAAGATAGTTTGTTCTAACTTCAAAGGAATCACTTATTATGATGCACTGTGAAGCTGCAAATAAATCATATACTAGTGGATTGGAAATGTTAGTAATTTTTGTAATTTCTCTGACATTGGGAAATGGCCCTCACTACAACTTCTTGGTTGGCTAATTTGACTTCGCTCTTATAAACGTTTAGTCTATTAGAAATATCTCTAATATCTTGCCACTTCTTATGGGATGTTGTTTAACCTACACTTTAATTTAAATCCGTGAATTACTGTGGATGAGAGAAGATGGTTTGAATAACGGATTTGAACCTGGGCCTTGCCCAGTTAACCCGCCTGTTAACGCCGATTGGCTATCAATTTCTTAGAAGGAAAAAGAAAAACAAGATTAGTGTTTCCTCTAAATTTAAAAAAAGGAAAACAAGATTAGTGTTTCCTCTAAATTAAAAGAAAAGAAAAGAAAAGAAAAATTTTAAATAAATATAGTGAAAATATTTCTCCTAAATTCTTAGAAAACAACTCTGCTGGTACGTTGCATAAGCAAAAGAACTATAAAATTTTGTTAAAATGGGTTTGAATTAAAGTCAAGATATTTGCTTGATATAATGCGGTCGGTATTGGAAATAAATCAGAACTTTTTGAGCTTTACTATAATTTATCCGCTAATGAGAAGCAACCATAAAGAAAATACATAGCATTTCGTTCCAGTGAAGGCAATTGATATGTTTCTGTCAGTTGTCAAACTGAAGGTTGAGTACCTATCCTATGCGGTAAAATTTGAAGCTACAGAGGTTTTAACAGATAAAAAGAAGAACAGTCTTTGGAACAATTCGTGTGATGCTTAGAAAACTAGGTTGTAATATCACGGGCAATGTTGATTGACAATGGGAATGTGTAAGATTAGCCATTTAACCCTGGCCAGCAATGTTAACCATTGATCACCATATTGGCTTATCAAAGACTTCTTGAACTGTTTTGTGGATCAAGTATTGAACTTTTTCTAAACGTTTCAACTGCATGAACACCATTTATCTTTTTGACTAGTTAAGTGCAACTTTGCCTCATTATTAATGTCTGCTCAAGGCTATTACTGAAGAAGAATTGTAACATCTACGGTAGCATGGTTATGAAGGTATGGGTCACGTTGGGTATACAGTTAGAGTCCTTGATATGGAACCCTAGATGTTAGGAATGTAGATAAGACTCATATGTGGGTCTCCTATTTGGTGCTTGGCTAGGCCTTGACCTCAAGATTTGATAGAATAAATTTGGTCTCAGTGGATAGTAATCACCACCAACTTCATCTCTCTCTTACAAACACTCATATTGCTAAAGAATAATTTTTATACTAACCTAAAGACACCAAAGCTGGTGTAAATATTACTTTTCAGCATGGTAATAGTGTCTTGGCTGTCAACATACCCTATAATCCTCGGAAGCCAATCCTAACTGGCAAAATTCTTTTTCCTCCAACGAAGTTGCTAACTTCAAGGTACTTGATGAGATTTAAACTTGTGATGTATGGCCCCCTTGTAAGCAACATGTGACCAGTGGCTCCCCGTCAACAACATGCGTTGGGCGGATGGTTCAACTGATTGAGATAACCTTCAAGGTTATATGACTGACCTATCATAATGACTCAAATAGATAGGTTGGTTTCAGTTTGGACCTATACAAATCATCTGTATTTCCTTTTTCTTAGTTGGAGATTAACGTGCCTTAACTTGCCTTAACTTTAATCACTTTTATCCTTTTGAATTTTGACTTGAATCTATTCTTGATTTAGATTGGTTCAACATCCAATCAGAGTGATTTTTTAGTATTCAGAAATTGAGAAGGGCTTGGATCCCCTTTCTGTCTTCTCTCTAATCCAAAAAATTGACATGTATGTCCGTCTCCATGGGAATTTGATTGTCTTGATTTGGGAACTCTCGAATGTCTTGTCTTTATTTGAGTAATTGATGCTTTGAGCCTCTTTTCTTGCTTTAGACTACACTTTCTTGGGAGATTTAGTCAAATGGTTACATTTCTTCACCCCTTGTTACCACATGGGATTTCAAGGATATAGTTTGTTGCTCTTTCTTTTAAGTGGATCTTAGGAGGCTTGAGAGATATTTTCTTTTACAATTCAGGCACGATGATATCGATATGCTTGTAAGTCAAGTAAGGTTTGTATTTGAATGCCACTTGTTCATAGCCCAATTTTCACTTCCACATGGAAGCACCTAATTTTAGCCAGATTTCTTTTGATAGGTCTTTTTTGAGATCCATTTGCACACCTTCCATGTAGACTCGTGATGTAGCTCTTATCAAATTAAGAGGAATAAAAATGGTACTTTTGTAGAGCATTTTAGATTGCATCCATGCATTTTGGACCTCAAAATTGTAGGTTGCCAAATCTAATCTGCACCTAGGGTTGAGGACAAGGAATTAAGGGAAGGGCCAAAGGAGGGATACAAGGGTTCATATGTGTTAAAATTGGCAACTAGGGCCAAACTCCATGTGGGTCATCTTATTTATGGCACCTGATATTTTTCTTGGATCCCTCTCATCGAGAGGTGTAGGATTGATCTAAAGATCATCCAATTTCGATAAGTATTCATGTAGTAATGAATTTATTTGCGTTATAAAATAATTCGTCAAGGTCGGCCAGCAATCAAATAAATCCCACATGTGTTCAACGTTTTAGTATAAATAGAGGTGGCCTTCAAGTCATTTCAACACACTTGGGATCTCTTGCTCTCTCTACTTGTCTTTGGGTTTTAGTAGGAGGAGAGATCCTAAGGAATAACGTTGCTTTGATCCAAAGGGCAGAAAGCCGGAACTTCCGGAAAAGACAGAATTGCCAGAAAAGCCGGAACTGCCAGAAAAGCCAGAAATGTCGGAAAAGCCAGAACTGCTGGAAATGCTGGAAAAGCCGGAATTGTCGGAAACGCTGGAACTGCCGGAAAAGCTGGAAAACTCGGAGAAGCTGGAATTGCTGGAAATGCCGGAAAAGTCGGAACTGCCAGAAAAGCCAGAAAAGCCGGAATTGCTGGAAAAACCGGAACTTTCGGAAAAGACTGAACTGCCGGAAACGTCGGAAAAGTTGGAAATGTCGGAAAAGCCGGAGCTGTCGGAAATGCCGGAAAAGCTGGAAAAGTAGGAAATGCCGGAATTGCCGGAAAAGCTGGAACTGCTGGAAAAGTCGGAACTGTCGGGATTGTCGAAATTGTTGGGAACAACTAGAACTGCCGGAACTGTCGGGATTGTCGGAATTGTTGGGAACAACTAGAACTGCCGGAACTGCTAAGAACAACTGGAATTGCCAGAACTGCCGAAACAGTCGAAGCATCTGTCTCCGAAGGAGAGCAGAATGCAAGGGATAACTAACTAACATTGGGACAGTAGTATGGTACTTAGCAGCAAATACACCAAGAATGCAATGTTACAACTAGCATGCAAGGGACAACTAGCATGCAACAACAAGCATGCTAAGGACAACAAGCAAGCAAGGGACAACAAGCAAGCAGCAAACACATAGGTCAAGATGGCAACATGGTGTCAGCAATGCACATAAATGCAGTACAGTGATGGGTACAATCATGATTAATGAAGCGTGATGAGATGCAGCATAGTGATGATGGGTGCAGCATGGTGCAACGCGGTGAGGTGCAACATGATGACGAAATGCAACACAACGATAGGTGAAGGAGTCACCTCGGAGAATTAGTTGAAGCGGCATGTCTTCAACTAATCTCATGTAGCATATTCTTAGAGATGATCTATGCTCTTATCTAGATAAGTCAAAGTGTTGACTTCTATTGTAAATGTACTATCTCTTTCTCTCTCTCTCTACTGAACTATTGAAGAACATATAAGAAGAATTGATCAAGGGTTTCTCCACATTGGGGTTTGTCCCTAGCTAGCACCACATCTTGTGTCCTCTTGTCTTGGCTTGTCTTTTGCGATTTATGTTTATGTTCTATCTGCAGTATGTGATTGCTAATCTGGAAAAGATATGGAACTAACCGTGAAAATTGAAATAAATTGTTCTAAGCATAGAACATACCTAAAATTAACAATATGGAAATCTTGCTTGACTTGTTGGACACTAAATATCAAGGACACTTGGTGCCAAGATTTTGGAAAAAAGAGGGAACACTTGTGGACAATCCTGAGACTAGGAAAGCAGTTGTGTTTGACAATAGAAAATCATATAATCATCCTTAAACTCTATTGCACATCCATGTTGAATCCTATCATTATCTTGTTGCCTATGCTGAGCTTAGTGTACTTTAGCATCTCTATGGACTAGTAACCCCTAGACATTGCACAAAATTGTTAAAAAACATACCTGCCTAACCCAGTGAGCAAATAAAATATAGATTTGAAACGCTTCATTATTTTAATTGTGAATACGACACTTGACACAAGCACAAATGACAATTGTCGTTAACATGGGCCACTAACTAATACATAAAATCCATTTAAGACAAAGCACTTATGACACTTATTAGCCAAATATAACATCCAACATAAATATGTGACACCGCTGTTTGACTTTAATACAGCTATCATAAATTTCAACCATTATCCCTAGTTAAACTAGGTGAGGTTGACTTGTACATTACAAGGACATGTGGGCACATTAGGTCATGTTAACCTAGATGACTTAGACAATTACACATACAACATCATATGACCCGAATATGCCTCATAGCCTCCTGGCAATGTTGTGCTGTCTTATGTATACAAAATGTTCTTAATCTGCAACTTGTTCATTCTAGGCACCTACCATGTTCGTGGTCTTGTGCATGACGGTGTATTGTATTGCCCCCTTTTGTGTCCTTTCATCTAGTGCTATGACATCGTTCCTTGATGGATTTCCTTGGAAGTTGTTGGAAGGAAGACTGCTAGGACCTGTGTCCATGCCATAGTTTGCTATCAACCTCTTACCCTCATCTGTTGACCTTCTTGATTTGCTATCCACTACTAATCCTTGTCTTTGGTAGTTGAAGTTCTAGTTGAATCTTTTTTGAACAATATGGATGGTGTTTGCATTGCTACTGATCTTCCAGGGTCTTCTCTCCAAGAAAGAGGTGCTGTAATCACATTTCACAGATGCTTCCTGCCCACATGTGGAAAGGTTGAAAGTTGAAACTAGTTATCATATCTTATAGAGCTGCAAATGTGCTTAAGAATGTTGAGACCTTGTTTGGGACACTTGGCATTATCTCCTCTCTAATGAGACTTTTTGGAATGCTGCATTATTAGGTGATATTGACTCCATTAACATAATTGTGTTTCCTAGGTACACCATAGTATATATATGACAATATTTTTTTATTGCATGTCATTAATTCCTTGTATTTCTCCCATTTACTAATTATTACTATTTTCCTTCTGCACAAAATGGGCTTGTCCTTTTCTTATGAATGCCTATGGCATCTTGTGACTACTGCAATATGTGTCACAGGTTTACTTAGAAGTGCTTCCATTACCGTAAACCTGTTTTTATCTCTTTTCTTTTCTTCATCTTCTTTCTTTTAAATCGATTTTGTGTGATCAAGTCTCTTCGAGTAGAAATCCTAACCGATAGGCCACCCTTCCCCTATTAACTTTCTAGTCTTCTCAAGGGTATGACTGTCCTCACATACAGTAATGCTCCTGGAATTGAGGGGCGTGACTGGATACATTACATATTGTATTGGGTATGCAGGTTACATGTTTGGATATATTCAACAGGAGGACAATCTTGATTGGGTGCCCCTGCCTCCCCAGATACATGCACCTGTGCTACTCTGATAATAACAGACTTGACAAACTCTGTTTTCTATTTGTTTGCAAGGTTATTTCTTTTCTTATTTCTGTAACTTCCTGGCTTGATAGATAATCCTAATTGGGTGCTCCTGCCCCCCCCAGATACATGCACCGGTGCTACTCTGGTTGTAACAGACTGGAAAAACTCTATTTTCTATTCAGTTGCAAGGTTATTTCGTTCCTTATCTGTGCATTTCTCTGGCTTGATAATGGATTTCGTTGTCATGCTTGAATTATGTCTGTTTCTTTCTCTCTTCTTGATAGGTGTGTACTAAACATTGCACTGGATAGAACTGATAGAAAGCTAGAAACTAAGAGGCAATTCCTCTTTTTGCACATGTCTTCTTATATCAGCCAATATTTTTTGTTTAGTGCTTTCTATCTGCTATTCTAACTCCAGTTAATCTTATTTCTGTATATTAGTATTGACAGAGGCTCAAGTAGTTTCTCTTATCATAAGCTTGAGTCGCTGCTTGACTATTATCCTTTGTAGTATAGTGACCTTTCAGTGTTGTGCACTTTTGCTAGCTTGTGAATTATGCACAGCTCATTTTCCAAAAATGGGAGTTGTAAACAGTCTAAATATATGTAGTTTCTTTATCACATTGATTTCAACATAATTTTGTTAACAATGAATGGTAGTCTGATATTGAACTTGAATTTGACAGTATAATTTCTACTGACTGACTTATTTCTCAGTGATCATCAAAGTAGAGAGGAGCCAACTTGGAGCATTTTTAAGAATTGAGTTATTCATGTGGCAAGTGTAGACACAAGCAACCAATATCTCTGCAACATAACTGTAGAGATGCAAAGATGAGTACTCTTTTTATTGCTATTTTGGTATCTGTGCTATTTTCCCTCGCTTTTGGTAAAATTAAGAACAGGAAACTGCGTGGGGTGCCTGTCAAATTTGGAGATACTGGTTTCACCATTCGCAACAGTAAATTTCCTACTCTGTTAGAAGTACCTTTTGAAGGAGCTTCAACTCTTGCGGCCCTCTTTGAGCAGTCATGTAAACGCTATGAACATTTTCGCTTGTTTGGGACACGAAAACTTCTTGGCAGACAAAGAGAAGTCAGTGAAGATGGAAAACCTTGTGAAAAGTTGCATCTGGGAAACTATGAATGGATAACCTATGGTTCAGCATTTAAGCGTGCTTGCCACTTTGCGTCAGGACTGATTGAACAAGGCCATAAAAGAGGACAGCGAGCTGCAATTTTTGCTGAAACTCGAGCAGAGTGGCAAATTGCTCTCCAGGTGATTTTTTAATCATTTTCCTTTCTTAATTTTCTTGTTCTGCATTAGAGTTGCTTTCATTTTCAATGGATGAGAATACATGGAAGCTTCTGCGTTTCCCCTTTACTAAAATAAGTCATCGAAAGAATATGTATATGCTAATGGGTCTTGGATGAGAATCAGTTGTTACCTGAGTTGATGCATCCTTTGTTTAGGAGGCAAATTCAAATTGGGACCTTGATCACTGTCAAACAAATCTCTGGTTTTATCTTTAAGAAACAAGCATCACGATGGATATATTTATAATTTTTGAAGCATTGAGGAAAGACTAGGGCACGTTCTCTTCTGAAAGTTTTTTGAGCAAGAGTCTCTTTATAAGGCCCGGAAACTCTGCCTAACTCATCAGAAAAAATGAAAAAGATGTAAACTATAGAAGTGTGCTATTCAGTTGTTTCCATTGCCATTTCATAATTTGGAATCTATGTGTTGATCTGGAACAGGCTTGCTTCCGATGCAATATCACAGTGGTTAGTCTTTATCCTTCGTTAGATGGTGAAGCTCTTGCTCACTCATTAAATGAGGTTTGTATCTGATAACCATTGCTTTCTGTGTCTGCCACTATTGGTTATGGTTATCCTTAGTTCTTGCTTCTATTTGACAGTCTTAAAATCTTTTCCTTATAAGATATAACTAAATACCCAAAAATTTGCATATGTCAAAATACTATAATATCTCTTTAGCTCTAAATCAGTTGCAATTGGAGTGTTTTTATCTTTTTTCTAGAGTAAATATTGCAGTGCAAGCATAATTATCTCATATGAACCATAGTGGGGAATCAGTCAATTATTTGCTATTTTCTGTTGCAGAACGAATGGTTCTTAAGTGTGGCCCCGTTTTTGAGGTTTTTCAAGTTTGTTATTGATGTATGTAGAGAAACCTTTGAAATTTGAGGCAACACCGTTTATAGATAATCACATTTTCTAGTTTCCTAGAGTGTGATAGTGCATGAAATGAAAGGCCCAAAAGTTTCATTGTCCAAGAATATTCATTCCCGTTAACTAAATCAACTCATCCACAATAGCTTTGCACGTTATCACCTGTAAAGCATAGCTATAGTATCTTTTAACATCAACATTTCTTGCAACATAAAAGTACCTAAAAGCACATAAATGCAAACTTTGGGTCGTTGCACACTATCACCTTTAAAGTGAGCTACAATATCATTAACATCAACATTTCTATCAACATAAAAATACCTAAGCACATAGGTGAAAGCGTTGTGTCCAAGGGGCAATAATATGAAGCTTTAAGTAAAAGCATCCTTGTTGACCTTGAAGAAATAATTCAATAAACATGATATAAAAGCTAAACATTTGGCACAGCTCAAAATAATTGTGTTACGATGATAAATATAAATAATATAAATAACAATAACTCATAATTAAATAATTACTTATAATTAATGAAGGGACATATGAAAGGACATGTCCCAACTAAAAGATGTGACTCTTAATGAAAGGGCACTTGCACCTAGTATTTGTAATGGGGCCCTCATTTGTAGCATATCATTTTTTCTCATGCATTTATATCAATGCTGCACGACTCGTACTTGGCAAATACTCAGCGGGCATATCATTCGCTAGCTCGGGAAGATACAGGAAAGAGTTGGGAAAGACTTGCCCAATAGCAAAAGGTTAATAAATATCTCATTTTTTTTGCATAAAAGATAAATTAATGGCATTTCCAACACATACAAGTTGTAAAACCATGGTTTACACAAGAATTCATAACATCATCTCATAAAATATGATCATATAACATAACACAATTGATATTTATATTCAAAATTTATAATTAAGCTGAAAAATGATTTCATAAAAAATGTCACATATGGTAGCAACTTGAAAGTTCTCCATGATGTTAGATGGAGTTAGAGAAGGAAGGGTTTTGCTAAATTTAGAAGTGCTCTAAGTTTGGCAAACAGACCCACAACTACAAGTGAAGCTAAGGTGCAATTTATTTATTCTTAATTTTGAGTTAGGAAAATTCTAATTTTCTTATAGTCAAAAAGTGAATTGATCGCAACTGTCCATTGAGATTTAATCTTAGTCATCCATGGAAGATGGAAGGCCAAGTCGAATTTACGAGGAAAAGGGTGCCAACTTGGATCGTTATGCACTATATGACTTGTGTGTTTAGCTCAACAAAAGAAAGGTTTTCTAGATCATCATACTAGGCCAAGAAAAGAAGGCCAAGTAGCCTCAACAAATTTCTTTAGCTAGTGTACTTCTCTTCCAGGGTCGAGTTATCTTGCACAAAAGGGTCGAATTAGCTTGTACGAGTTCGTACAATTGCGCATGCAGGGAGGTCGAGTTGCTTAGAAGTGCACAAATGCATGTGTTGTGAGGGACAATGAATTGAAGGGAAAATTTCCCCCCTGATTTGTAATAATTATTTGAAGACATTTTGCTAAGCAGAATAATAAAAAACACAAGTTGGCAGGTTTTCCCCAGTTGGGGTTTCCTGGGTAATTTCTGGTGTATTGTTTTATTGTGTGTTTGTCTCTTCATGAATTTATTTTCCCCTGCTATTATTTGTTACAATACTCAACATATTTAGTAAATGTGTTTGAAGTTTAATGTTCTATTTCTTCATCGCAATTTTTTTATTTAACAACTAAGGTATTGGAAAGCTAACATGGTATCAGAGCTAGTCTCTAATTAATGACTAGAAACTTAGAAAGCGTGTTATTTTCCTCAGGAACTGGTGAAAGATGCAAGACATGATACACAATTCACTTCAGGATTGTGCTACGGTTTTTGGGTGCATGACCTAGGGATAATCTGCACTAGGGTTTTCTCATAGCAGGCTTTGCGCAAGGGTTTTCTGAGTAGATTGAACAAGTAGGATGACATATTTGGGGTTGAGATTTGAGGATCGCCTTGATGGGGCCTCGAATTTCTGTTCTTGGAAGGAGATGATTGGTGTAGTTTTGGAGGAGTAGGGAGTTTGGGAGTTTGTGGAGAGTTCACCAATCACACCAATAGATTCTTAGCAACTGGCCTAACATAACAAGAAGGAAGTGGAGGCCAGAAGAATAATCCTTGAAGGAGTCAAGGATCACATCATACCTCACCTTTCTGGGAAGAAGACAACTCAGGCTATGTGGACAACTATCTTAGTGTTGTACTAGGGTAAGACTCTAAGAGTGAGGCAGGAAGTTGGCACTCAGAGATAAACTTAGAAATATCAAGATGGCTAATTCTGAGTCTGTGATCTCTTACCTGACTATATTCAATTAAGTGAAGGATGAGTTAGCCGGGGTTGGGGAGATAGTCTCGGACAAGGACCTTGTAAGTGTTGTATTATTGGGTTTTTTGAAGTCATGGGAAATTTTTACTGATGCTATTAGTGGTAGAGAAAACCTACCATGATGGGAGAGGCTATGGAATGATTGTGTGTAAGAGGAGATTTGGAAGTAAGCTAAATCTTGGTCTCATGTGAAGATTGAGGAAGAGGAGAATTTTGCCCTAGCTATCAAAGGGGGCAAGGCCAAGAGGAAGAAAAATCCAAGAGGGGCCGAGTCTAGTTGAGGAGGCAAGAAGAAGAAAGATCTCAACAAAGTTAAGTGCTTCTCCTGTCATCAGTTTGGGCATTACTCCACCAAGTGTCCAAACAAGATTAAGGGGTCCAAGAAGGATCACGTGGCAACATCAACATCGGTGGAGAAGTTCACTTGCAATTTGAGAGGGAGTTTTTGCTCATAGCTTGCATGGAAAGCTCTGTGGTTAGTAACGTTTGATATATTGTTAGTGGAGTGTTCTGTCATATGATCGGGAACAAGGGATATGTCAGCTAGTTGACAAGGATATGCAGTTTCATATAGAGATGGGAGATGATGGCAGGTATTTAGCATAGGGCGTGGGTACTGTCAAGTTTGAGAGGGAGTTCGGAATCCTCTCTACCTTAGAGATGTCATCTACGTCCTAGGGTTGAAGAAAAAACTTGTTTCAGAATCAACCTTGGAGAACAAAGGTTATGAGGTTATCTTCAACGGAGGAAAGGCCTTTCTCAAGTCTTTCAACTCTGTAGCAGCTAAGAAAATTCAAGTTAGGGTGAAGAAACTCTATAGGTTAAAGTTTGAGATAGTCACAACCTTGAGCAATAGAGAGATTGGTGCTCAAAGATGTGACCTTGGGGAGCTTTGGCATAGGTGTATGTGTCACTTACACCAGGGAGCATTGAAGATTTTGAGGGATATTACCACAAGGCTGCCACAATATAGTGTATATTAGCATGATGTGTGCAAGGGTTGCATAGTTGGCAAGTATGCCAAAACATCCTTTCCCATTAGAGACAACAAAACCAAGAGCATCTTGGAGATGGTACATTCAGATGTATGCGAGTCGTTTTCCTCTCCAAACCTGATGGGACACAAATATTATGTCAGCTTCATTAATGACCACTCGAGAAAGACTTGGATCTTCTTCATGAAGAGGAAATACGAAGTCTTCTCGAAGTTCGTGGAGTTTAAAGCCTTGGTGGAGAACTAGACTAGGAGAAGGATCAAGGCATTGAGATCAGACAATTGTGGGGAGTACATCTCCATTGCCTTTAGAGATTTGTGTGCCAAGGAGGGCATCAAGAGAGAGCGCAACACAATTCATAACCTTAAGCAAAAATGGGGTGGCTGAGTGTAAGAATTGGAGCATTGTTGGAGCAGTGTGGGGTATGTTGCATGACCAAGGGCTACCTATGTTTCTTTGGGCAGAGGCATGCAACACTGTAGTCTTTTTGTAGAACAACAGTCCACATAGGGTGCTAGGCAGAGTTACCATAGAGGAGGCTTTTACAGGCAAGAAGCCTGACATGCCTTACTTCCGGATCTTTGATAGTCTTGTTTATTGCCATTTGTCTTCTGATAGCAGGAAGAAGTTGGAGCACACAACAAAGAAGGGAATTTTCGCAGGTTACAATGAGACATCTAAGGCATATAGGGTGTATGTCCTAGCACTCAGGAAGACAATGATTACGCATGATGAAAAGTTTGAGGAGAGGGCTCTCAGGAAGTCCTTAGAGCGTGAGTAGGGTGCAACACAGGAGGATGAGCATCAGGCTCCCAAGTAGGAGGTTCAACCAACTCCTCAGATTTCATCACAACCGATTGTTGCACAGATCAAGCAGAATGTAGAGGAGAAGAAAGTGCAAGAATAGGAGGAGAGAGTAGAGTGAGTGGAGCCCACACAGTGAATGACTCCCAATATAGGGAGAGGACGAACTAAGTGGGCAGATCAGTTGATCAACGAAGCTCAGGAAAGAGTTGAAGCCCCTAGCTCCACATTTAGAAAGAGTAAACAACCACAAAGATATATGGGGTACATGGCACTTGTGACTGAGGTGATAGACTCGGAGCCTTCTTGTTATAAGGAGGCTGGTAGCTTCTCAGTGGGTATGGTGAGATGCCATGGTGGAGGAGTATTCCTCCATCATGATGAATGACGTCTAGGAGATAATGCTAAGACTGTTGAAAAATCAATTGTGGGATCATGTTGGGTATACAAGATCAAGCACGTAGCTGATGGAAGTGTGGAGAAGTGTAAGGCTAGATTTGTGGGCCATGGCCAAAGGTTTTGTTAGAAAATGTAGCAAGAAAGGCTCAATTTGACTTTATCCTTAGTCAAATTGAGTAATTCAAATTTCCACATCAACAAGACAACTTGGAGGCAATTAACTAGTGTGACATGGCTCTTGTCACTCAGTTAGCTCAGTAAATTTGAGTTACTGGGCTTGGTGTTCAATCATGCATGTTTTGTTGCTAAAATTTAGCAATCTAGTTTAGTTATTTTTAGTTGTACTTAGTTAACTGACCTCTAACTATTGATAGAGTCAGTTGAAGGTCAGTTGTGTAGTGAGACAACAATCTAACTCAAAGATCTGTCAGTTAATTGATGAATCAACCCAAAATAGCCCATGCATGCATGGAATTTGAATTTGTCAGCTGGAGTGGAGAAATTAAGGCTAATGTAAAATTATTTGTATACTAGTGGGGTGTACAAAATTTTTGCATGCAGGTAGTTGATCAATCCTTGGGAATTGTGCAAGGAAATATGGACTAGCCTAATGTTTAGGAGCTCAGATTATTTTAGAATTACGCAAGGAAATAAGAGGCTAGAGGAGGCAAAATTTGGCTAAGTGTTGGTTAGAGGCTTTCATTCAACAATGAGAATTGTTTTACTCTTGCAGGTTGTGCTCAAAGCTAGAGCAACTAGTTGTAATAGTTTCTCTATTCAACTGATCAATGCAAAGAGGCTTGAGGGGTTTTTCCCAGTTGGGTTCCCCTAGAAATCACCGTGTACTTGTGGTTTTGCTTGTTGCATGTTTATGCATGTTGTTCTAAATTGTGATTTCCATTCCGCAGATTAGTAGAGTAGAATTTATGTCTCTTGTTTTCAGTTCAAAATCTTGAGTAGTTGCAATTTCTATCAAATTTCTATAGGCTTCTTTTAGGTTGAAGGGATAGACTATGATGAGAAGTTTGCACCAGTGGCCAGGTATTCATCCATTAGGACTTTTCTGGTGATTGTAGTACAGATTAGGTGGAAGATCCACCAAATGGACATGAAGGCTACCTTCCTTAACAAAGTTGTTGAGTAAGATATTTATGTTGAGTAGCCTGAGGGATTTGAGACTTTTAGCAGAGACATGCATGTTTGCAGGCTAAAGAGAGCTCTTTATAGGCTCAAGTAGGCATCGAGGGCATGGTATTCTCGAATAAACAACTATCTTCTCAGATTGGGCTTCACCAAGAGTGAAGCTAACCCTAACTTGTACTATATTGTGGTTGAGGGCCAACCACTCATTCTTATGTTATATGTTGACAATTTGATATTGACAAGGGACGAGGAGCTCATCCATGACCGCAAGAGAGATCTTGCAGAGGAGTTTGAGATGAAGGATATAGGGCTTATGCACTATTTCCTTGGATTGGCGGTATGATAGGGTGATGGGAAGATATTCTTGGGACTAGGCAGGTACACACGAGATTCGCAAGAGATTCCACATGTAGGATTGCAAGCCCATGACCATGCCTCTAGTCACAAACTGGAGGAAGGTGGACGCTACTAGAGGTGAGTAAGTGGATGCCACTCTTTACAGGCATCTCATAGGGTTGTTGATGTATTTGGTGAACACACGACTAGACATTTGCTTCATAGTCAACTAGTTGAGCCAATTTATGGTTAAGTTGACCAAAGTGCATGGGGTTGTTGCCAAGCAAGTGTTGAGGTATCTCAGGGGCACAATAAATTATGGATTGTTGTTCGAACAAGTTGATGGTGTGAGGCTTCAGGGCTTTACAAATGTAGGTTGGGTAGGGGTTCAACAGATGGGAAGAGCACTTCATGTTGTTCCTTTAGTGTTGATTCAACAATTGTTTCCTGGTTTAGCAGGAAGCAAAGATCAGTGGCCCTGTGTGAAAATTCTAACACTGGAATCCTATTGCAACAACTGGAATTTATTTTTCTAATTGTTAATTATTTTAACAATTTATCTGCTACGACAGATATCAAATAAATCACACTACAACTTTCACAAATAAAATACTGCGGAAATAATAATGCTAGAAATTGAGAAAATATTAGCACACAGTTAAAATGACACTGTTATTTTTGGAATAATGTCCTTAAAAAAATCCAACTTGGGAAAATCGGTGCAACAAATGAGGGTTTTATTATTATGCAATAGTGAAATCTGAATACAATAGTCTGGATACTGGCTCTGGCAATCCTATAGATAAAAATATTGGCAAAAATCTAATGAGGAATTTTCCTCACCTCACAGTCAAATCCAACACTGAAGACTGGCTTTTGAAACCCTCTATGAATTGCCTTGCGTCACCCTCTGCGTGAGCTCTGCATAGGCGCCAATTCATACAACCTGGATCTCTATATGAGCTGCTTCTTCAGCTTGCCACTGACTCAGAAAATGCTTCTCCCAGCCTTTACAAAATTCCTACTGTTACCGGAACACTGAAGCGACTTTCTGAATCTGCAAATCAAAACACCTCTAGAGGCTACTGCGCAGCCCCTGCATTAGCTTCTCTGTGGCTCTTCTGCCTTTCTACAAATGCACTCGTTGGATTTGGAAAGTTTCCTATAGCCTCACTTTCTCTGCCCCTCATTCACTTCTTTGATCTTTGGCCCTTCGACAGCTGACTGCTGCTACTATGGAAATCAATTTGCCAAGGAAATTGAATTTCTAGTGTTCTAGATGTATTCTCCAAGTGCCGATTGATTTCCTCTTATAATCCACTGTTGGAGCACCAACGACCAAGATTAAATCTTAATCAATGGCTAGGATCATCTTGGAATAGATCCGTGTGAGTTTCTAGATGATTCTCACCTTATCTCAGTTAACATTGATTAATTAACCATATTTCCTATGTTTAGAAGGAAATATTTAAAAATTTGTTAATAATCTAATTGAGACATTTAGGTGAAATTCCCTAAAATGATTTATGGGTTTTGGAGATATCATGTATTCTAGCCTCTCCACCAAATTTTGTGGCTAAAACACATCCGATGCTACAAAAACCAGTGTTGATAATATTGCCAAAATATCAGTGATATTTGGAAATATCACGATATTTTCGGCACGCTGAAATATTGTTGAGAAAATATCGCGATATTTTCGAAATATTGTGGATATTTTGGCAAAATATCGTGATATGACCCTAAAAATCATCAGGCAGGCTGGGTTGCAGCTATGGTCCAGCAAAGTATTGTCTATGACCCTAAAAATCGCCGGGCAGGCTAGGCCGCGGCTAAAAAAAGAAATTTTGGTCATTTCGTTTGCTCATTTTGGTTTTTGAGTCTTGGAGAAGGAAGGGGAAGAGCTTTGTGGTGGTTGTCAAGGAGGGATTGAGGATCAAACAACCATTATCACCACCAAGAAGTTTTTGTGGATCAAAGATTGAAGAACAATGAGACAAACTTTATTTCTTCCATTAACAGGTATGTTCTTAGAAACCCCTATGTTAATGATTTTTTAATAGATTTAGGGTTATGCTTGCTTACCTCTTTGCCTACCAACATTTTGCTTCTTTGTTTTTTCCATTTGCGATGATTTTCATGTCCATCAGCCAATGCAAGGGTTTTCTCCATATTTGGACAACAAGCTTCATTTCTTTTTTTAACTTTCTTATGCAACCTCTTATTGCCATTTTTCATTCACATTGCAAATAATGTAGTAAAAAAAACATTTTTTAAAATGTGGTGGTTATTACTTATTATTTTTTGTGTATGGGTGTTTAATGCCAATATTTTGTTTTTTTGGTGCATTAGGTTTGAATTAGTTCACTAGAAATATGCCAAAAACTTTGGACCCATTTTGGGAGTATGGGGAGCTTGATGGTGGAACAAATAAGACACATCTATCATGCAAATTGTGTGGGACCAAGATGACAGGAGGGGTTATGCGATTGAAATACCATTTGGCTAGACTCCCTGGTCATGATGTTAGGCTTTGTACGATTTCTAGTGCAGAGCTTATACAAAAAGTTCTTGAAGCAATTGATGAAAAAGACAGAAAGAAGGAAGAGGCAGAAAGAAACAAGCATGAACGTGCAGGTAGATCTTTTGGGATATCTTCTTTTGATTTTGAGGCTAAGCGTAGTGGGAGGGGCTCCACAGCGCCACCTACTAGTGTGCTAATGTTACTGGGAGTGAGAGGTCATCATTTTTTTGTTCCACGAATAACAATGGAGCGCAACCTTCCATAAAATCAGTTGTTAAAAAAAGGGAGAAGCAAGAAACATATAGAGTTATGGGGAGGTGTCTTTTCTGGAGCGAATTACCTTTCAGCATCACCAAAGCCAATCCATTTTGGCAGTTGATGTGTGATGCTATGTTGTTGTGGGCCCAGGGTACAAAAGTGCTACATATGAGGAGATGCGTGGGCCAATCCTTCAAGCAGAAAAGTAGGACATCAACTCTAGATTGGCGGAGTTGAAACAAACATGGGAAGTGTTTGGATGCACAATGATGTCTGATGGTTGGAGATATACGAAGGGTAGGACCCTTCTAAATTTCTTGATACATTGTCCTAAAGGTGCCATGTTTATTAAATCAGTGGATGCATAAACACGTATAAAAGATGCAACAATGATATGTGAGTTGTTAAATGGGTTCATTCGGGAGATTGGTGTGCAAAATGTGGTGCAAGTCATAACAGATAATGCAACTAATTATGTGTTTGTCGACAAGATGCTTATGGAGAGACACTGTACATTGTTTTGGACTTCGTGTGCAACACATTGTATCGCTTTGCTACTTGAGGATATGGGGAAACTCTCCTTCATCAAGAGGGTGATTGATATGGCTAGGAGTGTCCCCAAGTTTATATTTAACCATGATTTGTTCTTAACCTTATGAGGAGATACACTAGAAACAAGGAGTTGCGGTGTCCTGCAATTACACATTTTGCCACCAGCTTTATTACTCTCCAGTCTTTGCTTCGATGCTAGTTTGAGTTGAAGCAAATGTTTGTTTCTGATGAGTGGCGTGATTGTAGATACAACAGGAGGCATGACGGGAGAGCCATTACAAAAATGGTGTACACTGACACATTTTGGCAAGGAGTAAAAGAAGTGTACTTAGTTAGTGAACCTATTGTAAAGGTTCTGAGATTGGTAGATGGGGACAAGCCTACAATGGCTTATTTGTATGAGGTTATGGATAGGGCCAAAGAGGTTATTCTTTCTTATTATGCAGACAAGGGTTATGCTGGGTTTGATAGGCATATGATATTATGGGATGTGATTGATAGTCGGTGGACAAGGATGCTTCATCGATCCATTCATGTAGCAACACTCTTCCTCAACCCTGCATTTTCATACAAATGCGCCTTTGATTTTGACGGCGAGGTGATGGAAGGGCTCCATTCTTGTATTCAGAGGATGGTACTTGATCCTGAGCTTCGTAGCAAAATCAATCGCAAGATACTATTTTATTGGGATTGTGTTGGATTATTTGGCTTTGATGATGCTATGAGGGAAATGACTCTCTTCATGCCACGTAAGTGACACGTTATCACTCATTAGAATTTTCAATTTAGAATTTACTTATTTATAATTCTAGATTTTTAAAATTCAATTATGCAACTTTTATTTGAAAGTTTAATTATGTTTTAAGTTTTTTGACCTTTTTATTTCTTTATTTTGTTGTAGATATTTGGTGGTGAAGCTATGGTTCAAGGGCACCAAATTTACAAAAATTGGCCATAAGAATCTTGAGTCAAACATGTAGCTCTTCGGGGTGTGAGCGTAATTGGAGGTAATTTGAGAAAATACACTCAAAAAAGCGCAACAGGTATAACATTGAGCTTCAACCTTCAATTGAGCAATTGCATTTATTGTAATTTTAATTTATGACCCTCAAGTGTCAAGTGTCGAGATTCATTAGTTTTTTTGACACTTTTATAGGTTGGAGTTCTCACGCCGCAATGATTTAGTGTATGTGCATTACAATATCCGAATTCGAGTGAAGCAAATAGAAACATCAATGGATCTAGATGCCGTTTCCTTAGACAATATTGATGTATTGTCTCAGTGGAGGGTGGAGTCTGAGGTGCGCATCTTGGAGGAGTCACTTGCATGGTTAGAGCCAGAGGTACCATTAGAACAAGGACAATAAGAGGAGGAGGACTTGGGGGAGGAGCAACACGAGGAGCAGTAGGAGGAAGAGGAAGAGGAGGAGACAGTGGAAGCATCAACACCATCTGCTATAGATATAGGAGAGTAGGGGTAGGGCCTTCTACTACTAGGGGAGGGCTTGGAAAACAACCCATCATGTTTTCTCGTAAAAGGGGGAGAGGGCACTGATTTTAGATAGATAATTGCTAGTTTTGTTTTTTTTGCTACATACAACTCATGATGACAAGATACTTTTATATATGTGATGCTATTTTGTATTGGTTCTCCACGAGTCCTTGATTGGACAATTATCAGGGATCAACAGGATTTGGTATTGCCTTTCATGTATCATTTTTATTTTACATCCACTACATCATATATATCAGTGCTTTCTTCATATTTATGTGCCAATGTATTTATTTCATGTTGTTATTGCTTTATATCTTTAAAAATCTTAAAAAAATGAATGTATTATGCATTTTTTATGTTTGCCGATAAGATGTTTTCTGGATCGTTGCCGATATTTTGCCGATACTGATATTTTCAACACGGACAAAAACTAACACTCCCTTTTAGCGATGGCTATGTTCTCTCTAGTGATGCACATACTGCCACCAAACCCTGTCTATGTATCATCTCCTATAACGTCGTTGATGTCTAGCGGCTACTGCCCACCAACTATTGCGCAACTCTGATGCTGCATCTGTATTGTTATATTGTTGCCAACTCTGCATCTGCACTGCAACTCCCTATCATCTGTTGCTGCTGCAACTGCAATAACTGCAACTGAGAAGCATTCGAAATACTGAATCAACTGTGTTCAGTGTGATTCATCTGTATCGTGAGTCCTGACTGCTACTAGCTACTGCACTGTCATTGAAGAATCTGCGTTGTTGCCAACTCTGCATTGAGCCACCTGCTCTGTTGTCAACACTGCACTACGTTGATCAACCTCTGACTGCTACTAGTCTGCAACTATCACTCTGGCACTGACT
Organism: Pinus taeda; assembly: GCA_000404065.3. Classification (NCBI taxonomy): domain Eukaryota; kingdom Viridiplantae; phylum Streptophyta; class Pinopsida; order Pinales; family Pinaceae; genus Pinus; species Pinus taeda. The sequence continues at coordinate 183,033 of APFE030883608.1, read as the reverse complement.
GCATCAACTGTCACTGATCCATCCTGCTACTAAATACTGTGGGTCCCCGTAGCCAGGTAATGATCCATGAGGTGGACTCCTCAAGGACCCTGCCCAATCTCTGTAGTTCTTTCAGGCTACAACTCCAAGTCACCCTACCTCACTCCTGGAGGTATGGCTGCCATCATCACGAAGTTTTCCTCCAACTTGGTGGAAAACTTGTCGATCTCGGCAGACATTGCCTGCTGATCATGCTTCTCCAACTTGTCCCTCTTCCTAAGATGACACTACGTGCTATAGTGACCGAGCTCACCACACTTGAAGCACTTGACCTTCAACAGGTCCTTCTTCTCCCCCTACCTCTGGCTTGGACCCTTCGATGCAAGAGCCATATTATCCTCCTCCTCCTCGCTCTTCAAGACTTGCTATTGCTACTGCTGATGGTGCTCTTTACTAGGGTTCGCCTCAACTCCTCCTGTTGTAGATCGACCCACATCGTGTCCCAACTAGGCAAAGTGTCTTTGCTCAATATGCTTTGGACAAACACTTGCCAGTCATTTGAGACAATATTTAGTGCCATTTGTACAAGCTCTGTGGGTTGGGGCACCTCCCCAATGGTGGTTAGTTGATCTCTGACTTCCTGAATCCGAGTGAGGAAGGGATCTATGCTTTCACCCTCTTGCATTCAGATGGTTCTCAACTTCTCCTAGAGAAACATCTTCCGCTGCTCGGAAGAACTCTGATATATTGTAGAAAGAGCTACTCGTATTTCTCTGGCAGTATTCTTGCCAAAAATAAGCGAGACTATGTGATCTCAGACTCCATCGAAAATCATCCTCTTTGCCTTCACCATTTCCTTCTTGTACTCCTTCAGCTAATATGCATCCTGGGGAACTGCTACTACATTTTCCACGTAGGCTTTCAGGCTGTTGGGTTGTGTAATATTCTTTCCACGACTAGCGGGGGGGTTACAAGGGGGGCGACAACCCCCCTGTGAGGGTGTATGCAGGGGGCGGACCCTATATTACCTATGGTTTTATGCATGGATTTCACACATGGTTTTGGGCGCAATGGTTTTTGGTCCATGGTATTATGTAGATCCGGTCAAGGAAACTACGGTTATGTTCTAATCCAGGGTTAATAGATTAGGGTTTATGGATGCTTCGACATGTATATATATGTATTGTAACATTGAAAGGAATATAATTAAAAATCAATCTGGTAGTCCCGGTTTTGAGATCTAAGGGAAAATCTCTGTGTATATTTGTTTTATGTGTTATGCTCTTGCCTTTGCTTATTTTCTGTTTCTTTTAGAATTCATATGCAGGTAATTTCTGTACGGGGTCAAAACTTACATTTGGTATCGGAGTTGTTTTGGCTTCAAGGGGATGCCTTTGTTTCTGAGGGGTTTCGGTTGGGCCTATGGTAGACCCTGTTCAGTGGGAGATCTGCAGGATCGATTCTTGTGGTGAAAGAAGATGGCGAGCAATGGAAAGATAGAGATCGAGAAATTTAATGGTCAGAGTTTTGAGTTGTGGAAACTCAAAATGGAGGATTTGTTGGTGGATAAAGATCAGTGGATCGCGGTAGATCCGGGTACTAAACCAACGGGAGTGACAGATGAAGAATGGAAGAAGTTGGATCGGAAGGAAAAAAGCACAATACAATTGTGTGTCTCGGATTTAGTATTTTTTAATGTATCAGGGGAAGCTACGGTGAAGGCTTTATGGGACAAGCTAGGGACTTTTTACCAATCTAAGTCTCTGGTGAATAAACTGTTCCTGCGGAAAAAGATGTATAACCTGAGGATGAAAGATGGAGACTCGGTGACAGAGCATCTGAATGCATTTAATACTGTGGTAAGTCAGTTATTATCTGTTGATATTA
>APFE030883608.1:115393-181016 GCA_000404065.3 Pinus taeda | reverse complement strand
ACACATGTAGATCATGAGGCATGGTTGATTGACTCAGGTGTATCCTTTCACTTCACTCCCCATAGAGAGTGGTTCTGCGAGTATGAGAAATATGATGGTGGTGATGTCTTTTTAGGGGATGACAGGAAGGCTAGAATTGTTGGTCGCGAAAAAGTTAAGTTGAAGTTGCAAGGTGGAAGGATTAGAACACTTCTGGGTATTTTGCATATTCCTGCATTAGCTAGAAATCTGATTTCTGTAAGCAAGCTGGATGACGCAGGTGTTGAGAAAGATACCTGCAAGATGGTTCGGGGAGCACTGGTATTGATGTGGGGAGTTCGGACTAGAACTTTGTACAAGCTGCAAGGTAGCACTGTTATTGATGGGTGCAATGATTCTGTGATTTCTGAAAGTGGAGCAGAAAATCTAGTGGTCTCTTGAGAAAAGACCATGCTATGGCATCAAAGGTTTGGACATATTGGAGAGAAGGGCCTTCGAATGCTTCATTGTAAATGTATGTAGAAGGTATGACTAATAGCTCTCTGGGTTTTGATTTCTGTGAAAATTGTGTATATGGGAAGCAGAATCGGGTGAGTTTCTCTTTTGGTGGTAAGAGGGCGAAACAAATATTAGAGCTTGTGCACAATGATGTGTTCGGACCTGTGAAGGTTCGATCACTGGGTAAGTCTGTGTACTATGTATCATTTACAAATGACTTCTCAAGGAATACATGGATATATTTCGTCAAGAAGAAATCTGAAGTCTTTGACAGGTTTAAAGAATTTAAGGCTTTGGTGGAAAACCGGATAGAGAAGAACATAAAGGTGTTGAGGATAGATAACGGTGGAGAGTTTTGCAAGAAGGAATTTGAAGAATTCTATAAGTGGGTATAGTACGACAAAAGACTACTCCATACACACCTCAACAAAATGGAGTTGCAGAAAGAATGAACAAGATGTTGATGGAAAGGGCAAGAAGCATGCTCAGTGGTGTCGGTTTAGGACATGAATTCTGGGCAGAGACGGTGGAGACTTAATGTTACCTGGTCAACAAATCACCTTCATCAGCATTGGAGGATAAGACTGCACAAGAGGTATGCACTGGTAAGAAACCTTCTCGCTCACATCTGAGGGTATTTGGATGTGATGCATATGTACATGTTCCAAAGGAGAAAATAACAAAGTTGGATAGTAAATCTGAAAAGTGCATTTTTACTAGGTATAAGGATGGTTTAAAGGGTTATAAGCTTTGGAACCTAGTAACAAGGAAGGTTGTGTACAACCGAGATGTGGTGTTCAGAGAGGTGAAAGATGTTATTAAACATGAACTCTGACCAAAGGAACTTGAGAAGATAGAGTTTGAGCTTAAGGATGAAGAATCAGACTCTACAACGGAAGAGGAATCAAAAGATAAACAGCCACAAACTCCGGTTGTGAGAAGATCAGTTCAAGAAAGAAGGTAGCCAGAAAGGTATAATCCATCTGATTTGTGTTCAATTTTTTTTATTATCTATTACTAATGATGATCCCAGAACTGTGAAGGAAGCAGTAGATTCAGAGGATGGCAAACTTTGGAAAGAGGCTATGGTTGATGAAATGGCATCTTTGCACAAAAATGAGGCTTGGGATCTAGTGGAGTTGCTGGCTGGAAGGAAACCCATTGGCAGCAAATGGGTGTTCAAGAAGAAGACGAATGCAGAAGGAAAGGTGGAGAAATACAAAGCTCGGTTGGTAGCAAAGGGTTCTTCCCAGGTGTCGAGAATTGATTTTGGTGATGTTTTTTCTTTTGTTGCCAAGGTAGCTTCTATTAGATTACTTTTATCTGTTGCTGCTGTTTTTGATTTTGAGGTAGAACAGATGGATGTGAAGATAACATTTCTTCACGGAGATCTGGAAGAGGGATCTACATGAAGCAACCAGAAGGCTTTGCAGTGAAGAGTAAGAAAGAACTGGTGTGTAAGTTAAAAAAGTCTCTGTATGGGTTAAAACAATCACCAAGGATGTGGTATCAGAAATTTGATACAATTATACGAGGACTTGGCTTCACTAGAAGCAAAGCAGATCACTGTGTGTATTTTAAATTAATTGGTGACCGTGTTATTTATCTGGTCTTGTATGTGGATGATATGTTGCTGGTTGGAAAGACAAATAAATTATCTAGAATTTGAAGACCCAATTGTCCTCCAAATTCGATATGAAAGACCTTGGTGCTGCAAACTATATTTTGGGCATGGAAATTAAAAGAGATTGGGCAAAGAGGAAGATCTGGTTAAACCAGAGGAAATATGTCGAGACAATATTGCAGAGGTTTAATATGCAGGATAGTAAACCAGTGAATGTTCCTATTCCTGTAGGTGTAAAGTTATCTGTTGAATAGTGTCCCAAGACACAAGAAGAGGAAGAGGACATGTCCCGTGTTGCATATGCAAGTGCAGTCGGTAGCCTGATGTATGTGATGGTCTGTACTAGACCAGACATTGTACATGTAGTGGGAGTATTGAGTAAGTTTATGTCAAAACTAGGGAAGGAGCATTGGACAATGGTGAAGCGGGGTTTCAGGTATTTGCGTGGCACTAGTGATTATGGTTTATGCTACCAAGGAAGGCCAGGATTGGACAGAGTTTTGGACATCCGTGGCTTTGTTGATGCAGACTGGGTTGGAGGTTTGGATTAGAGAAGGGATCTCCAAGTGAATATGTGTTTAACCTATTTGTAGGTGCAGTTAGTTGGATGAGTAAGAAACAATCTGTAGCTACACTTTCAACTATAGAGGCAGAATACATGGCAACCACTCATGCAAGCAAGGAAGCAGTTTCGTTGTAGAAATTGTGTTCAAGTATGGGGTTAGTACAACGAGTTATAAGGATCTACTGTGACAACCAAAGTGCAATTTTCTTGGCAAAGAACCCTTATCATTAAAAAACAAAGCACATTGATGTTTAGTATCACTTTGTGAGGGATATGATAGAAGACGTAAAGGTGTTGCTGGTAAAGGTGGACACTTTGAAGAATACTGTAGATGCATTGACAAAATCTGTGAGCTCTGAGAAGTTCTCTTGGTGTAGAGAAACAATGGGCATTGCAGGGCTGGATAAATGACTAAGCTCTCTTGTGGCCCCCTATGGAAAGAAAACAAGAAGTGGGAGAATGTTGGGTTGTGTTATATTCTTTTTATGACTAGCGGAGGGGTTATAGGGGGGGTGGCAACCCCCCTGTGAGGGGGTATGCAGGGGGGGACCCTATATTACCTATGGTTTTGTGCATGGATTTCGTACATGGTTTTAGGTGCGATGGTTTTCGGTCCATGGTATTATGTAGATCCGATCAAGGGAACTATTGTTATGTTCTAATCCAAGATTAATGGATTAGGGTTTATGGATGCTTCAACATGTATATATATGTATTGTAACATTGAAAGGAATATAATGAAAAATCAATCTAGTAGTCCCAATTTTGGGATCCAGGGGAAAATCTCTGTGTATATTTGTTTTATTTGTTATGTTCTCGCCTTTGTTTATTTTCTGTCTTTTTTAGAATTCGTATATAAGTAATTTCTGTACAGGGTTAAAACCTACATGGGCCATATTCATCTAGAAGGAAGGACTTCTTAGCCTTCCAGAAGACATAGTGGGAGGCTCCCTCCAACCTATCCTGATCTCTTTGTCCTGCAGTGACCATCTTGGAATTTGTTGAAAACTCCTTCTTTCCCTCTACTTTGCTGCAACTCTTCTATTCACGCTCACTCCTGGAATGCGTGGGTTTGCTAGCTGCTACTGCCAATCTACTTGGGAAAATCAAATTTCTAATACTCGAAGTTACCTGAGAGAAATTTTCCCTTTGCTGTGTGTGCTTTCCTCTTCCACTCGACGCTGGTTCTGCTACTACAGAACCTTCTGTGTCCAACCAAGGAATCTGCTCAATGAAAATCTAAGTTGTAGCTGCTCCCTCTGACTGCAGGAATCACCAACTTGGGCTATTCGACTTTTCTGCCAACCTGCAACTGAAAATTGAACTTTCTGCCCCAACAATTCGGCCTTCTTGTCAAGGATCTGCGTTGCCTCAAGAATTTCGCCCTGCTGCTCCATCTAAGCAGCGAAATTCTTTCCTCCACTTCTGAGCTTCCCGACTGATCACTTACGCTTTGATTCCATGTGAAAATTCCAACATTGGAATCCCAACAACAATTGGAATTTATTTGTCTAATTGTTAGGTATTTTAACAATTTATATGATATGACAAATATCAAATAAATCACTCCGCAACCTTCATAAAGAATATACTCTAGAAATAGTAGCACTGGTTACTAAGAAAATATTAGCACACACACAATAAAAATGAGACTGTTATTTTTGGACTAATGTCCCCGGAAAAACCCAACTTGGGAAAATTGGTGCAGCAACTGAGGGTTTTATTATTATGCAACAGTGAAATTTGAGTATAATAATTTGGACGCTGACTATAGTAATCCTATAGATAAAATTACTGGAAAAAATCTGGTGAGGAATTTTCCTCACCCCACAGGCAAATCTGACACTGAAGACTGGATTCTAAAACCCTCTACGAATTTCCCTCTGTGACCATCTACATGGGCTCTACCCAGGCTCTAATTCGTACAGCCTGGATCTTGATCTAAGTTGCTTCTTCAGCTTGACTCGGAAAATGCTTCTCTCGACCTCTACAAATTTTTACTTCTACCAGAACACTGAAACGACTTCCCGAATTTGCAAATCGAACTGCCTCTAGAGGCTACTGAGCAGTACCTGCGTCAGACTCCTTGTGGCTCTTCTGCCTCTCTGCAAATGCACTCGCTGGATCCGGAAAGCTTCCTCCAACCTCACTATCTCTGCCTTTCACTCACTGCTTCGATCTCTGGCCCTCCTGCAGTTGACCGTTGCTACTATGAAAATTGATCTGCCAAGGAAATTGAACTTTTGGTGTTCTAGATGTATTCTCCAAGTGCCCATCGACTTCCTCTTATAATCCACTATTGGAGCACCAACGACCAAGATTAAATCTTAATCAATGGCTAGGATGATCTTGGAATTGATCCGTGTGAGTTTCTAGATGATTTTCACCTTATCTCAATTAATATTTGATTAATTAACCATATTCCCTAAGTTTAGACTTTGGAAATATTTAAAAATTGGTTAATAATCTAATTGAGACATTTCTAGGTGGAGTTTCTAGAAACGATTTTTGGGTTTTGGAGATCTCATGTATTCTAGTCTCTCCACCAAATTTCGTGGCTAGAACACATTCCATGCTACAGAAACAAACACACTGAGCTCACCTGAGGCTAAGTACATAGTTGCCAGCTTTGTAGCTTACGAGGCCATAGGTTTGAGGAAACTACTTGTTGGGTTGTTCAGCCAGAAGTTGGAGCCCACAATCATAAACTATGATAATCAGAGTTGCATCAAGATCTTTTAAAAACCAGTATTTCATAATTGCTATAAGAGAGCCAATACCACCATATCAAAGATTGTGTTCAGAGAGGTAAAGTCAGACTCATGTACGTCCCTACAAAGGAGTAGATAGCAAATATCTTGACCAAGGCATTGGAAAGAGGTGGATTCGTATATCTCAGAGATAAATTGGGTGTAGTATAAAACACCTTCCTCTCTAAGAGGAAGTGTTAGATGGAGTTAGAGAAGGAAGGGTTTTGCGAAATTTATAAGTGCACTAAATTTGGCAGAGGGACCCACAAGTGAAGCTAAGGTGCAGTTTACTTTTTCTTAATTTTGACCTAGGAAAATTCTAATTTTCCTATAGTCAAAAAGTGAATTGATCTCCACTGTCCATTGAGATTTAATCTCAGCCGTTCGTGGAATATGGAAGGCCAAGTTGTCTTTATAATGAGGAAAAGGGTGCAAAGTTGGCTCATTATGCACTAGATGACTTGTGTGTTCAACTCAACAAAAAGAAGGATTTTCTAGATCAACACACTAGGGTAGAAAAGAAGGTTTAGTAACCTTAGTGAATTTCTTTAGCCAACGTACATCTCTTCCAGGGTCGAGCTAGCTTGCATAGGAGGGTCAAATTAGCTTGTACAAGTCTGTACAACTATGCATGCAGGGAGGCTGAGTTGGTTAGAAGTGCATAGATAAGTGTGTTGAGGGACAACAAATTGAAAAGAAAATTTTCCCTCTGATTTGTAATAATTATTTGAAGTGTTTTTCTTGAGCAGAATAATATGACACATAGGTTAGCAAGTTTTCCCTAGTTGGGGTTTTCTAAGGTAATTTCTAGTGTATTTTTTTATCTTGTGCTTGTGCCTTCGTGAATTTATTTTTTGCTGATATTTTTTATTTGAATACTCAACATATTTAGTAAAAGTGTTTGAAGTTGAATTTTTAATTTCTCTATCGCAAAATTTTTATTAAGTTAGCAGCTAGGTATTGGAAATCTAACACATGAGTAACATAATTAGAAAACCAAAAGTAGACTTATCTCCATGTGCAATGTCTTTTCTCATGCATCGACATTAGGACGCCTAGAACAAGCCCTCGAGTAGCCAGTGCCAACATCATTGGGATGAAACAACAACTATGAGGTCGATGTGTTTGGAATTTCGATTTGAGAAAGTGATAGACTAGAGGGATCCCATGTCTCCTCATCAAGCCAACACAAATCATCAATGGGATACTTATCCACAACCCATTCAGAATTTCAAACTCTAGATCAATGCCATCCAATACAATCCTTTGGATGCATTTGTTTAGTCAACAACCAAAGGTTGTAATAGATGTAGACCAAATACTGCAACTGCTCATGCTCCATCTTCTTAAGTGTTTTGCCATGGATGTGCTAAAAAATTGACCATTGCGCTCACATCCTGAAGCACTGCAAGGCTAGCTTAGAACTCTGATTACAAATTCTTGCAATTTTGGTGCTTCCGTGCCACAATCTTTCCACCAATTGGCTATGAAAAACAACAAAAACGAACGTTTAGAGTGTTGCAAATTGCAATGCCCAACTTAAAGAATTTATAGAATTTTAAAATTGAATCTTACATGGCATTTTCTTGTCCTTGAGCCATATATGGTTGAGTTAAATCCAAACATGCTAAATGCTTCCTTTTACATGTCTCATTGCAAACTAATTTTGTCTTGAATTTCTTTGCTCCAGAATATCCTCCCAATGTATATTATGACACCTGTCATCACCTCATGATCTTTTCGAATATTAGATCCCTCATTATAGAATATGCTTGGATTTATATATGCTTCTGTTGCATGGAATAATGAATGTAGTTGCTTATCCCACCTAGAATTAATAAATTCCTACATCGGGAGATATTTAGATGAATCTCTCTTATAAAAAACATTGATGGTGTCTTTGGCCTTGTCCATGCTCTCATAAATGTGCCTCATTGGAGGCTTGTCTCTATCCATGATCCTCAAGACTTTCACGAGGGGCTTGATTAAGCTAAGAATCTCAGTGACTTTCTCCCACAAGTCCTCTTTGAAGAGAGACACTTTCACAACCATGGAATTTGGTTTTGTGATATCTTTCCAAAATAGCCATTGTCAGTTACAAAACAACTGTCTCAAAGCTTAGTACTCATTCAAAAGGCTTTGGAGGGAGAGGAAATTAGTGGCAAATTGTGTAACAACAGGCCTGTTGCCCACGAAAATGGGTAACCCTATAGAAGAAAACCTTTTTCCTATCCATGACAGCCAACTGACCAACCATGAAGCCAACAACCCCTGACAACCACCACTAGTTGGTTACGTGCCATTATATCGCTTCCACCTACATCAACCATATGCTTCTCACCCATCCGACAATAGCACATGGACGAAGGCGGGCTTCCATTCAGAAGGTACTTTATTCATTTTGCAATCAGGTGCTTATGCATTTGATACATATTATGGGGTGAACTGGAAGGAGGGGTTTTGACTGTGATTTTGTTCTCTCAACTCAATTGGGGGGTTAATCTTTGATCCTAGTCGAATGGGACCTCCTCTAATGGCCCAATGGGTATAGGAGGGACACTACTTGGGGAGCCTTGATTGAGATGGTATAGTTCCATTTATCCCTATGTTATACTTACCACTTTCCATCATACATTACAAGCCCTTATCTCACATCCATTTTTCGGGTTCACCTGACCATTGGTTCTCTGGGATTTGGCACCCACACATCCTCATAACTGGGTAGGGAACAAAACTTATCCTAGCAGGTTGATGTAGCTAAAAAAAGAAAGAAAGAGCATATAATGGCCACAAAATAAAACAAAATAAAGAATATCAATATGCAAAAGATGGTCAAGACATACACATTAGCACTTGGGCAAAAGCCTAGCATGAGCTCTACCTCACTCACTATGGCCATCGCTGGGTTCCTGAGCATATGTTACTCCATTACATCAATAAAAGGAACCCTTGCATGTCCAAACCTTGATGAACAATGAAATGACTCAACCTTAAGGGGTAATACGATTGCTATACATGATATGATCATTCAAAGCAAGCTCTAACCCTTTGAGCTATGAGCAGTAAACTATAATACAAAGAAAAATTAATAAAAAGTAAAAATTGCACAAGAGGGGTGGAAAAAGAAAGGCTGAGTTGGTAACTCATGCATCCACGATTGCTCTCTCTTGACATTTATACACTCAAGATGTGGATCCCCTTCATGCTGGTCCCTTTGACCATGTTACTTGGCCATGAAGTCTTCACCCCTACGTACCATCATAATTATTCACTAACACCTATCAATTGAAGGGTGGAGTGAGGAAATGTTACTTCCCCTTAGGGGCTAGAAATCCTTATTTGAAGTATTGGCTATCCCATTACATTCAAGCTTGGTTCACTAAGATGCGATAAAGATTATTATCCCTAATGATTGGTTGCTTTCACTAGACTTTATGTTGTGATTGTCAGGTGGTTCAGTAGCCCACATCCTTGACATCTTATTGAGAGGTACCGAGGTCACCAGAGAAGTATTTTGGTACCCACAGGTGAAGCATTGAGAGCCTTGGGTCACTGAGCAGTAATAGCACATCACATATTATCCTGGGCACCCCCTGCATCAGGACATTCTGCCACTTTGCACGACATTTGATGATTCTTCAGGATGATACACCTAGATCCAGCATGCTTCTATGCTGACCTTGGCACCATATGAGGGATGGTAGTTGATTCAGGGCCCATATGAGGATGGTCTCACCTTCAGAGACTTGGGACGGCTAGTAGCGCTTGGGAAGCCCTCAACGTAGGAGCAAAGATGGACACCTTTTCATAGTTGGAAACCCATGAGACCTTTTGTGGTGCCCCAATTAGATTTTGGGGACCACAGAGAGCCATGGATAGAAATTTGAGGGACTGTTACTACTCAAAATAGTAGGGGTCCTAGGAGGGGATCCTATAGAGAAACTACTAGGGCAAAGGGCAACAATGGAGCAATAGCCCAATGTTACCTCAGTTAAGGTTCCCTGCTCTTTATAGACTTTCATCGATCGAAGGAGACTCAGTATGAGAGGAATCATAGTGATGAATGGATCAATGATCAGAAAAGGAATGATTCCTAAAGCCTATTCACAAGAGAGACTCAATTAAATATCTTACTTACATGAGAAGCAAGGTGATGGGCTCTCTAAGAGGGGCTATGAGGATACCTTGTCCTAGGGTTGGAGGTAGGCCTTGGCAAGGGGCTCCCTAGACTTAAGGATCCTTATGGAGAAATGGATTCTATGTAATCCTTGCAGAATTTGAGTTATAAAGTTGCGGGACCACAAAGAACCTAGGTGGACCGAAACTAGGTCAAGGGAATGGAGTTGATTAACGAAAGGGGCTTAACCTAATTATGGAAGAGAATAGGATCAAAGAACTAATTTTCTTTTGAAATTTGAATGCAATGATCCAAATGAGGACACTAACCCAAAATTGGCCTAGGGAGAGAAACGATCCTCGAGCTAGGGCTTGAAATATCTTGGATTTGCTTCAAATTTGGAGGGCCTCTAGAGAAAACCTTAGTGCAATTGTGGACCAAAAATCAAAGTGTTTGGCAGGCTAGATTGTGAGATAATTGATACCCTAGGTGACCTATGTAGGCTAGGCCTAGAAAAAAAGGGAGGTGAAAAGAATAAGCATTGAAAATGATCACCAATGGAGAATTAGTGCCTTGTCCTTTGGGAGAGATGGAGCCAAGGAGAATTTATGGTTTGGGAAGAATTTACCCAATCAAGGAGGCTTTCAACAACTTCGCATGGCATTTAGAGCATGAGAATAACTGTTGCAAGCAATGTTTTAAAACTTCGACTTCGACTCCGACTCGGCCGAGGGTCGACTCCGACTCAGCCAAGGGTCGACTTTGACTCGGTATTGACTCGGTCGACTCGATTTCAATGACTCAGTCGTTGTAAAAAATACATTAAATATTTATTTTTTTATAAAAAAACATAGTTTTAAAGATTTTCATTCATGTTTCTAAACACACAACATTAGAATATAGATAGAAGACAACATATGATCAAAGTAGGCTCATGAATATATCCATTATATCAAAATGGCACCCAGTGCACTGTCCAATGCATACATGATGATGATATAGAGATCAAAACAAAAACACATAACCAAGGCGGCTAGAAATGGCGTTATCCTCCAAAATAGATTGTAAGTCATCAAGCAACTAATACAAGGGTCCAAGAGTGTTCCTCACTCCAAGAAAGTTCCAAAGTGCATGTGTACATCTTCAAAAGGTGCATCCTTCACCATGATGTCATCTAAGAGAGACCCTATGTCACCCTTTTCAAGCATGTGAGTGACATGGCACCCCTAAGGGTAAGCATTGGCATCAAAGAAGGATGTGCTAGCCCTCCTAAGTCATTTCAATGATAACCATTCTCATCTGTGCTTTGGAAGAAGGCACCATCCACAAAAATAGGGTCAAGGCCATCCAGGGGGCATCTTCAGTCCATTTGAGCATATCATCAAATAATCCAATGTCCAAGCTTTTAAGTTTAGTGTTTTAGCATTTGGAGGCTCATCAAGGGGTGTAGCATCACGTGGAATCAACTCAAGGCTTGATGCTCATCTTTGGAGGGCTAAGGTTGGGGCCACAAAGTTAGGTTTGCTTTAAGAAAGGGGCAAAGAACCTATTGGAAGGTTTTGAAGAAGAATGAAGTTATCCCTTAAGGAATCTCTACTACATACGTGATACCAACTAAACAAACCTCTCAAGATCAAGCGAGATAAACTTATTTAGGGACAAAAAACCATTGAAGTATCATCGTGAAAACCTTGGAGTCCCCCAAAAGAAAAAAAAAAAAAAAAAAACATTGTTTTTTAATTCATGGGCCGCTGTCGTCCAACCCAGCTGAGTAGGCTCGGACTCAGCCGAGTCAGCGAAGTTGTTAGATAACTCGGCCAGCTTGGTAATAACCTGGTCGGCCAAACCGGTTCATTGGCCGAGTCGACCTGGTGAGGCCTTGACTCGGACCAACTTGGCTGAATCGGTTCCGAGTTGGTCGAATCTTAAAACACTGCCTGCAAGGACTTTATACTTCGATTTGCAATAAATGATAACTTATCAAGATGTATTTAACATAAATTATCTCTAGGAACATTCACCCATTCATACATGGCCCATGACATGACGCAATGCTATAAAGAAAACAAATTCCACAATTTCATATAAAGTAGCAGTGAATTTCAAACTTATATAGCGAAAATCCTAGCAACATTCATGTGACAAAATTAAAGGACAAGAATAAGCATTAAAAGAGTACGTACATTTGTAAAAGAGTATATCTATCATCAAATTATGCCAATAATGAAGCTCCAAGACAAGAGAGAGATATCCAAACATGAAAATTCATTAGTACATCCAAACTTGTCCTCCAAAAGGGATAGTGAAAATTTCACAACAACAAATAACCCAATCCAAGTGATAATGAGTTACAATGAGGCCTCACTTGTATTTATTTGTGCCTCTATAGTTCAATTGGTCTAATTAGCCTAACAAACCCCTAAAAGTGTCTCTAATGTGCAAAATAACACCCTAATTGGTGACAAACCCACCAAATAGTTCCATAGCATAAAAAATAAGCCACTCAAGAGGGAAGAATAATCAATATAATGAGTCGTTGGGCCATTGAGAAGGCCTAATGAAGTTGAAAGTGTGCCATGGAGAGAGAATGGATTCCAAACATAGGCGATAAGGGGTTGGTCCCTTGTTTTCCAACGAAACCCTGGGTGTGGGGGCACAAGAACATCCTCGTGGGTCTCGAAGTGAATAAAAGATGTCGGTAGACCTTCTGTAAAGGCGAGGATGATGATATATGCCCTCCCTCTGCAGCGGGAGACATCCTCTGGACCCTAGAACATTTTCCAAGTGCATGGTGCAAGTGTGGAGCCCACTGGGCATGGTGAACCGGGTGCATCATCCTCGTCCCAAAGGTGGCACACAAGCAATCAATGAGTGGTGCTGGGAATCCATCAAGTGTTGTCTGGTATGGTGGAGGCCCATGGCTCTCAATGCTCACCCTACAATGCCTACGTGGCCTATTGCCCACCATTTTGTGGGTAACATCCCTAGGAGAAATTTTTTCTCCAAGATGGTCCTCAGCCAACAACCAACAACCCCTTGCTACAAGCTAGCTCATTGTGCCATTTCTTCGCCACCTGAGCCAGCCATGTGGTCCCCCACCCATCTTCCATGATCGTGTGTTTGGAGGTGGGCCTCTTGAACCTAAAGGTATGCCTTGTCTTTTCGAAATTGAGTATTGTAGCTTGCTTATCATGGACACTTCTGGGCATGGATTGACAGGGGGATTCGGCGGAAAGAATGGGCTAGGTCTGTGCTCTTGTCCCTTAGACCCCTTTTAGGTATTAACTTTGGATTCTAGTCCTATCAGATCTCTTTCACTGACCATTTGGCTCTAGGGATGGTATTTCATGAGAAACCCCGATTTTGGTTGCATGGTCCTGCTCCTTTATCTTCTTATATTACCTCTTTCCATTCATTATTACCCAATTCATCATTTCTCCCTCCTAGGTCCACATTCCTCCACTGGGCCCACATAGGGTTAGCATGCCCCTCCCCCTTGCCCACACCTTGGATCATGGCCTGGAATGAAGCCCAGAGGTTGATGCAGCTAAAAAAAAAGATAAAAGCATACATGGCCACATTCAACAGGAGAATGTACAGCAAAATGCAAAAGATAGCTGGGACAAACACATTTAGCACGTGGGAAAAAGCCAATACATGAGCTCTACCCCATTATCATGGCCATCACCCTGGTTCCTATAGGTTCCATGAACTTCCTTCATCATATAGAAACCATGATTGTCCCAACCCCTGGTGGGAAAAGAGCTGCCCCACCTTAAAAGGGGGTATTCACTATTATATCTTATTCTTCATGCTCTCACCCCTTGAGCCCCGAGCAATTAATCAAAGAAAATCATAAAAATGAAAAAGGCATATAAAGGTGGGTGGAAAAATCAAGGTCGAAGCACCTCATGTACCACGATTGCTCGTTCCTATACATTATAAACCCAAGTGTGGGCTTCCCTCTTATTAGTTACCCTTGTACCCTAGAATGTGACCTAGGGTTGCCTCTTCTCATCCCCTACTTCATTCACCTATCTGTCACATGCCACCACCTTTTGAAGGATGTACCCTGAATATATCATCCCCTTTAGAAGTAGAAACCACCTAATAGGATTATTGGTTAACCCCATTTGGAGTTTAGGAGATATTGGCACATTTCGAAGCCCATTATGGAAGGGCAGGCCATTATGAAGTCTCCACCTATGGTCCATGATTTCGTAAGCTTATTTACTCGATTTTTCTAATGACTTGTTGTACTAGAAGGCTATGGGACGCATTGGATCTTATGCAAAATTTCAGATGTCTCCATTTTGGGTTTGGTCTCCCTATACGGGGTCCTAATCCTTTAGAGGGATACAGTGGCACTTGTAGGGTTTGTGTTGAGAGCAACGGGCCTCCACAACATCAAACAACGCTCCATAGATCCCCACAACCATTCAGAGATTGTTCGTGGTTCACTTATTGGACGAGGAAGATGCACCTATTCCATCATGCCCAGGTAGCCCCAGGTTTACACCATACACTTGGCATATGATCCAGGCCTTGTACGATGATGTGGAACCACCTACACCATCATCCTAGCCCTTGCGGGTGATATAAGGGATCTTCGATTTGTTTGGAGACCCATGAGGACACTTGTGTGCCCCCACATGTCATTTGGAACACCACAAGTTATTACAAGGGGCTAACCCCTTGTCCACTGCTTTTGAGGGTCTTGTTTTTCATTGTGGCACCCATGGATCTCATTAGGCCTCTTAGAGGGCCCTACAACATGCATAGATTATTATTTGATCTCTTAAGAGGCTTACTTTTTCATTTATGAGCTAGTTTGGTGAGCTTGTCACCAAAAGTAGAATTATTAGAACATTATTTTATTTTTGGGACTTATGTAGGCCAAGGAGGCTAATTCGAACTCCAAGTTGTGTATAAATACAAGTGAGACGAGCTCATTTGCTTATCATCACTTTGGATTGGACCTTTTCTCTTTCTTGAGATTTTCACACTTTTTTTAGAGGATGAATTGGAGCTTTATGGATGAATTTTTATGTGTAGATATTGGTCTATCTTTTCTTGGAGCTTCTCTCTTGTCAATTGTGAATGGTTGGATATATTTTGTTACATGTAAGTACATGCTTTTAATGTTATTCTTGTTTTACTTTGTCATATACATTGGTTTGGGTTTTTTGCTATTCCAAGGCTAATTGCTGCATACATTTACTGCCTAAAATTCTGGAATTTTGTCTCTATTATAGCATATCTCAATGTATGGGTAATGTCATATGAACGAAATCTCTTAGGGGTAATTCTATCAAAGAATTTGACCTTGCTAAGCCATTCCCTTTGTGCATCGAAGTATAAAAGCTGCAAGATTGCTTCAACTTGACCTAGAAGGCTAACGAAGTGGTCTTAAGGCCTCCTTGACTGGGAATCAAGAAATCCTACTCATATTCATCATAGACTCCATTCGCCCAAAGACTACGACACTGATCTACCAAAAGGTGGTCACCAAAGGTCACATTTATTCACTTTCTTCCAGGTCGAGCCAAGTTGGGGCACCTAGGGCATCAATTTCCCAGCAAGCTAGCCCTCGAAAAAGTTCGATCTCCTAGGATCTCTTGCACTGGTTTTTCCTCAAGGTTCCCTCCAATTTTGAAGCCATTTCGACGGTGGAGTTAGGATCAAATCAACATGTTAAAGTGAAAATTCTTTCTTTGATCCTTTCCCCACCTTGTCTAGGGTAAGAACATGGTTGGTTGCTATACTCATTCCCCCCATCCTAGACCTGGTCCACTTGGTCCCATTCCTTTGAAAAGACAATTCTTCAAGAACCATGTGAGATACCAATTACGATAAATGATTATAAGGATTGGGAAGTTCCTTCATAAGTCATATCCCATAAACCTAACCCTTGAATCCTCCTTTCCTTTCCCTAGGAGACATTGTACTTTGCTTCAGAGGCAAGCAAGCCTTATCCTTCTAACTTTTCCGGGAAAGGGATTGTTTGGGTCACTGCACATCATTTTCATTGACTTATCCTTCATCGGTGACTTGAAAAATACCGAGTCTCCTCCCATCGATGAAAGTCTGTAAATAGAAGGGAGCCTTAGTTGAGGTGACAGTGAACTAAGTCTCCATTTGTTGCCCTTGGCCTAGCATTTGCCTTTAGGTCCCCTGCTAGTTTGAGCGGTAACATTTTGGTGCCGTTGTCGGGGAGGAAGTAGGTTTACCTCCCTAGTGAATGATTGAGGAATTGATTCATTGATGACATTTATAAAATATTCCCTCTAGTGACTCCATTCATTGTTCAATTCCCTAGTTGTTGACTCCTTTAACTAAATTTGAGAAGGTCAGTGATACATCTCCAAAGTTGCCATCTAGTTCAAGCACTGACTCCGAAAAGGATCAACTCAAGATGACCAAGAGTGAAAGAGACTTGGTTAGCGTCTTTGCCCCTTTGAAGTTGAGTATTGATCCCAAGCCATTACCTGAAAAATATAATCGATGGTTACCCAAATTCAAAGTGGATGCTATTTGGACTACCCATGGTTTTATTGAAGACTTTTATTGGCAAATGTCCCTTAGAATGATATTTGATGAAGATAGGATCATGATTTTTTTTGCCTTATAACTTGAGGGACAAGCAAGAGATCGGTACCTTAGCCTTCCCCCTAGATGCATAAAACACTCCGATTAATTTGAGGACCTCTTCATGAAAAGGTGGTCATGCAATGCCCAAGGGACCTTCAACATTGAAAAATTCTACCAAATAACCAAGGGAAGGGAAGATGTGCGAGAGTTCATTCAAAAGTTTGATAGGATAGTCAAAGATATACCTAACCATTTGAAGCCATCTCAAGCCAACATCCTTGACAAATTCACAAAGGCAGTGGGTGGACACTTCTCCTATGTGTTGAGGGATAAGAAACCATCCACTTTGGCCGAGGCTCAAGAAATGGCAATGGAATTTGAAGAAAACATACTAATCTCAAAGGTTGATATCAATGATCACCCTAGAGCCAAAGTCGAAACCAAGAACGAGAAGTCTAAAGATCAACATGAAGAAACTCTCCTTGCCATTCTCAAAAGGATGGAAAGGTTCACCGAAGAATCATGGTTATTAGGAACAAAATCACCACCTTAGAAAGGGCCCAAAAATCGAATTACATCCCTAAAGGAAAGCCTTTTCTCAAAAATCAAAGTGAAGAAGATAGGTCGAGCTCTTGTCAAATCCCAAACACATTGGCTCCAACTAATGCCATTGAGCTAGACTCTTCATCTGAGGATGATGAAAGTGAAGGTGAACAAACTAATGAGCAAGCCAATCTTGTGAAATCTGACGTCTTCAACATTTTGCTGGGAGGGTCATGCACACATCTTCCCATCAGTGAGGTCACCCATAACGAGGAAAAGGAAGAATCTATTCTTAACTCCGATAGCCAGGGAAGATTCAAAGGGGTTCAATATTCCCGAAAGGAAAAGGTCAAAGACCCCTCACCTCCTGAGGAATCACCTAGGGAAGATCCATCACCTAAGCAATCCCCTCCTAAACAATCCATCCCCAAAATTCCGCCCAAGAAGAATCCCCCAACAAAGGCCAACCCAAAAAAGGATACTCTTAGAAAAGAATACGTGAAGAATAAAGATAAGGGGAAGGAAAATAAACTCGACATCGACATAGGGGTTGTTGTAGGAAAGATGACTATACTTGTTCCCTTAAAGGATATTGCTAAGCTTCCCGAGCAACAACAACTTAAGAAGTCCTTGGGAATTCAAGAGGAAGAACTACTTGAAGAGTTGCAAAACATTCATATTCCTGACTGAAACCCTGAGCACCAAGCTTTCTTTCTCACTGTGGCTATCAATGACCTCTTCTTACACAATTGTTTGACTCGAGTGCTTTCGCTAATATCACGCCTTTGATTGTTATGGAGCAATTGGGTCTCAACATCACTCAGCCATATAAAAGGGTGTGTGGTTTTAATTCCAAGCCTGTGGAAGTGGAGGGTATCATCAAAGACCTTAAGGCTTCTTTAGCTAGAAATCCTAATATATCACTCCTCATGGATATTATTGTTATTGATATTCCTAACGTTTGGGGGATTTTGTTATCCTGAAAATAGGGAGCTATCGTTGGGGGGCATGTTCAAATGGACCTATCATACGCAACCATCCTGCAATTTGATGGCACCCCTTTTATCCTTTATAGGGAAGTTACTTACTTACCGCATGTGATCAAGCCTGGACCATACTATGAAACATGCGAGAGTGAGAAACCTTCCCATTTTCTCGCTACCCAAGAAACTCGAATCCTCAAGCGACCAATTTCTCAAACGAGCAAAAAGTGGAAGCCTAAGAAACAATATAAGGTTGGGGACTTGGTCTTGGTTGATAAAGATCACATATCTGTCAAGATTCATGAAAGGTCAGGGATGACTATTACTACATTGCCAAACTGAGTGGTGAACTTTGGCTTGAGCCGGTCAAATTAAGTCGTACCACCTCCTTCCTTGAGACTTGACGTTGTATCATATGCATGGTAGAGTAGGATGCATTACATACTGATTTCTGCATTAGGAATAACATCATATGATATTTCTCATGGTAGATAGGCGCATATCTACATATTTTATTTTATGTTGGTTTTATGGCCTAACATATAGCATGCGCGATCATGAGACGTCACGAAAGCATGTTTCACCGTGTTTTTCCATCTATTATATGTGTAGGTGACAGGTCTACGGTAACCAAGAGATTGCTAGAGTTCTCGTGACCTCCCGTTCGAGTAGCTTCGCCCACTTCTCCGAGAGATCACGTCCTAGTTGGAGCCAGATGTTACCCATCATTTTATCAGTAATATACCTAGGATAATTTTTTTCTCCAAGATGGTCCTCAGCCGGAAGCCAACAACCCCTTGCAGCCACCAACTAGCTCATTGTGCGATTTCTCTTCCACCTGTGGCAGCCATGTGGTCCCTTGCCCATCAACAATGATCGTGTGTTTACAAGTGGGCCTCCCGACCCTAAAGGTATGCCTTGTCATTTCGAAATTGAGTATTGTAGTTTGCTTATCAAGGTCACTTATTGGCATGGATTAATGGGGGGATTCGGCGGAAAGAATGGGCTAGGTCTGTGCTCTTGTCCCCTAGACCCCTTTTAGGTATTAACCTTGGATTCTAGTCTCGTGGGATCTCTTTTATAGACCATTTGGATCTAGGGATGGTATTTCATGAGAAACCCCGATTTTGGTTGGTGGTATCGCTCCCTTATTCATTTATATTATCTTCTTTCTATTCCTTATTACCCCATTCATCATTTCTTGCATCTGGGTCCACATTCCTCCACTAGGTCCACATAGGGTTAGCATGCCCCTTCCCCTTACCCACACTTTGGGTCATGGCCTGGAATGAAGCATGAAGGTTGATGCAGCCAAAAAGAAAGATAAAAGCATACATGGCCACATTCAACAGGAAAATGTACCGCAAAATGCAAAAAATGGTCGGGACAAACACATTTAACACGTGGGCAAAAACCAATACATGAGGTCTACCCCATCATCATGACCATCACCGTGGTTCCTATAGGTTCTATAAATCTCCTCCATCATATAGGAACCCATGATTGTCCCAACCCCTAGTGGGAAAAGAGCTGCCCCGCCTTAAAAGGGGGTATTCACTATTTTATCTTATACATCATGCTCTCACCGATTGAGCCCAGAGTACTTAATCAAAGAAAATCATAAAAAGGAAAAAGGCATATAAAGAAGGGTGCAAAAATCAAGGTTGGGGCATCTCATGTACCACGATTGCTCCCTCCTATACATTATAAATCCAAGTGTGGGATTCCCTCTTATTAGTTACCCTTGTTCCCCAACATGTGACCCAGGGTTGCCCCTTCTCATCCCCTACTTCATTCACCTATTTGTTACATGCCACCACCTTTTGAAGGATGTCCACTGAATATATCATCCCCTTTAGAAGTAGAAACCACCTAATAGGATTATTGGTTAACCCCATTTGGAGCTTAGGAGACATTGGCACATCTTGAAGCGGGACAATGATTATGAAGTCCCCGCCTATGGTCCATGATTTGGTAAGATCATTTACTTGATTTCTCTAATGACTTGTTGAACTGGAAGGCTAGGGGACACATTGGATATTATGTAGGATTGCAGATGGTCTCCATTTTGGGTTTGGTTTCCCTATTCGAGGTTTTAATCCTTCAGAGGGCTACATTGGCACTTGTAGGGTGTGCATTGACAACCATGGGCCTCCACAACAATAGACAACACTCCATGGATCCCCACAACCATTAAAAGATTACTCGTGGTTCACTTATTGGACGAGGAAGATGCACCTGATCCATCATGCCCAGGTGGCCCCAGATTTACACCATACACTTGGCAGATAATCCACCCCTTGCACGATGATGTGACACCACCTACACCATTATCCTAGCCCTTGCAGGTGATCAACAGGAATCTTCGATTTGTTTGGAGACCCATGAGGACATTTGTGTGGCTCCACATGTCATTTGGAGCGCCACAGGTTATTACAAGGGGCCAACCCCTTGTCCACTGCTTTTGAGGGTCTTGTTTTTCAGTGTGGCACCCATGGACCTCATTAGGCCTCTTAGAGGGCCCTATGACATGCATAGATTATTATTTGACCTCTTGAGAGGCTTACTTTTTCATTTATGAGCTAGTTTGGTGGGCTTGTCACCAAAAGTTGAATTATTAGAACATTATTTTTTTGGGGCTTATGTAGGCCAAGGAGGCTAATTCGAACTCCAAGTTGTGTATAAATACAAGTGAGACGAGCTCATTTGCTTATCATCACTTTGGATTGGACCTTTTCTCTTTCTTGAGATTTTCACACATTTTTTAGAAGATGAATTGGAGCTTTATGGATGAATTTTGATGTGTAGATATTGGTCTATCTTTTGTTGGAGCTTCTCTCTTGTCAATTGTGAATGGTTGGATATATTCTGTTACATGTAAGTACATGCTTTTAATGTTATTTTTGTTTTACTTTTTCATATACATTGGACTGAGATTTTCGCTATACCAAGGCTAATTGCTTCATGTATTTACTGCTTAAAATTGTGGAATTTTGTCTCTATTATAGCATCTCTCAATGTATGGGCCATGTAATATGAACGAAATCTCCTAGGTGTAATTCTATCAAAGAATTTGACTTTGATAAGCCATTCCCTTTGTGCATTAAAGTGTAAAAGCTGCAAGATTGCTTCAACTTGACTTAAAAGGCTAGTGAAGTTGTCTTGAGGCCTCCTTGACCGGGAACCAAGAAATCCTACTCATATTCATCATAGACTCCATTCTCCCAAAGACTAAGGCACTAATCTACAAAAAGTTGGTTACCAAAGATCACATTTCTTCACTTTCTTCTTGGTCTAGCTAAGTTGGGGAACTTAGGGCATCAATTTCCCGGCAAACTAGCCCTCCAAAAAGTTCGATCTCCTAGGGTCTTTTGCGCTGTTGTTTCCTCAAGGTCCCCTCCAATTTGGAAGCCATTCCGACAGTGGAGTTGGGAGAAAAGCCAAGCCCTAGCTGCAAAATCAAACTTTGCCTTAACATTCCCAAGGCTATTACCTCATAAGATCCAATCAACACATTCAAGTGAAAATTCTTTCTTTTATCCTTTCCCCACCTTGTTTAGGGTAAGAATATTGTTGGTTTGCTATACTCATTCCCCCCTATCCTAGACCGGGTCCACTTGGTCCCATTCCTTTGAAAATTCAATTCTTCAATAACCATCCGCGATACCAATTACAATAAGGATTTTAGGGATTGGGAAGTTCCTTCATAAGTCATATCCCATAAGCCTTACCCTTGAATCCTCCTTTCCTTTCCCTAGGAGACATCATACTTTGCTTAAGAAGCAAATAAGCCTTATCCTTCTAACTTTTCTGGGAAAGGGATTGTTTGGGTCACTCCACATCATTTTGATTGACTTATCCTTCATCGGTGTCTCGAAAATATACTGGGTCTCCTCCCATCGGTGAAAGTCCGTAAATTGAAGGGAGCCTTAGTTGAAGTGGCAGTGGGCTAAATCTCCATTTGTTGTCCCATGCCTAACATTTGCCCTTTAGGTCCCCCACTAGTTTGAGCGGTAACATGGCCCTCTGGAGGGCTAGGACCCCATATAGGGAGACCAAGCCCCAAATGGAGACCCACTTGCAATCTTGCATAATCATTAGAACAATCAAGTTATAAAGCTTACAAGTGCTAGGATCAGTGGGGCACTTCTTGGTGGCATGCCTTTCTATAGTGGGCTTTGGCATCTACAAGTATCTCCAGGCTCAATAAGGGGGTTAACCAATGACCCTATTAGGTGGTTTCAACCTCTAAAGGGGGTGACATGTCCATGGTACGTTCCTCAAGTGGTAGGTGGCAAGTCATATAATATTGGAATGGAGTAGGGATCAAGGGAATCATCCAGACCACATGTCAAGGTGCAAGAGTAGCTATAATAAGGGAAGCCCACACCTGGGTATATGAGTGTAGGAGGGAGAAAATCGTGGTACATGAGTTACCCCGACCTTTGTTTCTCCACCCTTCTTCATATGCCTTTTGCCTTTGATTGATTTTTCTTTATAATTCTTTGGGGCTCCAGGGGATGGAGAGCATGATGTGTAATATATAGCAGTGGATACCCCCTTGAGGTGGGGCAGTTCATCGCCCACTAGGGGTTGGGACAATCATGGGTTCCTTAATGATGGAGGGGGCTCATCTAGGGCCCATAGGAACCAGGGTGATCGCCATGGATAAGGGATTAGCTCATGTTTGGATTTTGCCCACGTGCTAAATTTGTATGTCCCAATCATATTTTGCATTTTGTGGTAGATTTCCTATTGAGAGTTGCCAAATTATGCTTTTTATTTTCTTTTTAATTACATCAACCTCCGGGGCATCGTTCCAAGCCTGACTTAAGGTGTAGAAAAGGGAAGGGGGAGGCTAACTCTGTGTGGACCCAGCGGACGCATGTGGATTCGGATAGGAAAAGAGATAAATGGGGGCTAAAATGAGTGGAAGGGGAGCAATGTAACTGGCATTGAGAAGTGGTACCATGCAATCAAAATCAAGATTTCCCATGTAGTTCCATTCCTAAAGAAAATGGGCAGTTAAGGAGATCCCACAGTACTAGGATATAAGGGTAACCGCGAAATTGGACAATGGAGACAAGTATACAAACCTAACCCACTCTTTTTGCCAAATCCTTCCACCAATTCATGCCTAAAAGTGCTCATGACAAGTATGGAAAACTACTCAACTATACCAATGAAAAGCCATACCTTTGGGGTTGGGAGGCCCACCTTCAAACATACATTCATAATAGATGGATGAGGGACCAAATGACTGGCTCAAGTGGCGGAGAAAATGGCACATCGAGCTATTTGGGGGCTGCAAGAGGCTATTGGCTGTTGCCTAAGGACCATCTATGAGAAATTTTTTCTCCTATGTGTACTACCCACATGTGGTGGGTAATAGGGCCAACCTCTCAAATTGTGATTTTTAGATGCTACTACATCACACTTGGCACCTTGTAGCATCAACGCTTAGCATTCGGAGCACTCTTCATGCATGATGTCAACCCTAGAGGCCTCATGGCTCACGTGTGTGGGATTTTATATGCATTTATGTCAAAGCTAGTTGTGTTGGCTTGTAACCCAAGGGTTTCATTGTAATTTTACTTGTTAGTAGGGGATTTTAGGCAAAATTAGAACTTATCCTAATATAAATGGAGTAATTGATCATCATCGCTTGTGACAATTCAACCTCTCTTGGAAAATTTTGGCTTTCTTGTACATTTGGAGAGCTGTGATCTATGGAGCATTTCGTGTATTGGAGCTATATTCTTATGTTTGGAGAAGTTGCGTTGGGTCAATAATTGGATTGTTCATGCATTTTTTCAGTACCTGCATCAATCATCGGTCTTCTCACCCACCTTGCAAAAGCACATGAATGAAAATGGTCTTTCGATCAAAGGGTACTTTATTGATTTTGCAATTGGGTGCTTGTGATTGTTTGTGTTTGTGCTTTTGGCATGGATTGTGGGGTGACCTGGAAGAAGGAGGTGTATTGGACTATGATCTTGTTCCCTCAGCCTAAATGGGGGGTTAATCTTTGACCTTATTCTGGTGGGACCTCCCCTAATGGTCGAATGGGTATAGGAGGGGCACTACTTGGGAAGCCCTGATTAACATAGCCTGTTCCATCTATCCCTATTCCATACTTACCACTTTCCATCTTACATTACAAGCCCTATATTCCACCTCCGTTCTTCGGTTTCAATAGACTATTGGCTCTTTGGGATTTGGCACCCGTACATTCTCATAACTGGGTAGGGCCCAAAATTTGGTTTTGGGAGGTTGATGCAGCTAAAAGAAAAGAAAAAAGCATATATTGGTCACAAGAAAAATAAAAGAAAGAATATTAAAATCCAAAAGATGGTTGGGACATACACATTAGCACGTGGGAAAAAGCCTAGCATGAGCTCTACCTCACCCCTTATAGTCATCACCCGGTTTCTTAGCACCATATTGCTCCCACACATCATGAAAGGAACTCTTGCATGTCCCAACCCTGATGGGCTATGAACTACCTCATCATTGAGGGGTAATACAATTGCTATACATCATACAAATTAAACTCTAACCCTTTGAGCTACAAGTAGTAATATATAGAAAAAAATCAAGAAAAATGGCGCACAAGAGAGGTGGGAAAACAAAGGCTGGGTTGGTAACTCGTGAATCCACAATTTCTCTCTACTCACATCTGTACACCCAGGTTGTGGATCCCCATCATGCTAGTCCTGTCGACCGTGGCACTTGGCCATCAAGTCTTTTCCCCTTCGTTACCCTCATTATTCGCATGACACATGTTGATTGAAGGGTGGACTAAGGAAATGTCATACCTTAGGGGCTGGAAATTTCTAATAGGGTTGTCCTTTAACCACTCACACCTGGGGAGGTATCACCGTTGTGAGTTCAAAGCCCCAAATCTAGAAGCGAATCTTTGTTTGAAGTGTCAAAAGGCCCATTACATTCAAGCTTGGTCTACTTAGATGCAAAAATGATTATTGTACTTGATGATTTGTTGCTTTCACTTGACTTTATGATGTGATTGTTAGGTGGTTCTTGTTACCACTCAATTTAGCAGGGGTCATAGGAGGGGTTCCTAAGGGACTACTACTTGATCAAGTGGCAACAATGGGAAAAGGACCCACTGTCACCTCAGTCAATGCCCCCTACTCTTTACGAACTTTCATCGACGGGAGGAGTCTCGATATAAGGAGACCACGAGAAGGAATAAGTCAATGATAGGGTGTATAATGATCTCTAAAGCCCATTAACAAGAGAGACTCAAATAATAGGGCTTCCTTGCTTTAGAAGCAAGGTGAAGGGCTCTCTAAGAAAGGCTCAAGGGAGGTTCAGATCTAGGGATTAGAGATATTATTTTTTAAAAGATGTCCTAGACCTGAGACTCTTTAAAGAACAAGGTTCCTCAAGTGGCCTTGTGAGATAAAGAGTGATGAAGAAACAAGACCACAAGGGGGCATTGGGAAGATCCAAACTTGACCTAGGTTTAGGATGATCTTCCAATAATGTGATTAAGTTAGAAAAGGATGAGAAGAAAGGTCACTTAAGGATAAACTTCCTTTGAGTTTTTGAGCGAGAAATGACCCTTTATAAGCTACTAACCAAAGCAACCTAAGGTGAAAATGGTGTTGGAGCTAGGGCTTAGGGTTTCTCCAAATCTGATCGTGGGAACGACTTGAAATTTTGTGGAGACCTAGAGGACACCCC
Organism: Pinus taeda; assembly: GCA_000404065.3. NCBI lineage: Eukaryota > Viridiplantae > Streptophyta > Pinopsida > Pinales > Pinaceae > Pinus > Pinus taeda. Next base: position 155,656 of record APFE030883608.1, on the reverse strand, counting down.
AACACAACTATGGACCAACTTTCACTTGATTTTAACCAACTTAATGCATTTTGCACTAGGCCCTAGGAGGCTATTAGGGTTAGGGCATAAAATTGTAAAGGGGAAAATAGGGGTTGATCACCAAGGTTTAGGATCAATGCCTAGCCTATTGGGATAAATGGAGTCAAGATGTATTTGAGTTTGAAAACTTTACTCAATCAAGGAGTCCCATTGCAACTTCTCTTAGCCCTAAAAGGCATCAACTAGGCCACAAAGGAGTTTACATTTCTTTTTACATAATTTGATGACTTTTTAAGGTAACAATGGAGAAAATCCATCCCTAGGAACATTCATTCACAATACCATGACATGTAACACATGCAATACTTCAAGAATCCAAATTTTCATAAATTTGTTTCACATTTAGGGCACATTCATATTCATCAAAGAAATTCCATATATTAATCATGTGAAAAGGGAGAGATGTAAGATCAATATAACGCTTACAAGGTGGAGAGAGTATATCCAAACATCAAAATAACAAAAGCAAAGATCCAAGATTTAAAAGACAAGAATCCAAACATTGAAATGCATTAATTATTCTCCATTTCATCCACAATAGCAGGTCCAAAGTCTTTTATAGAGAACTAATCCAATCCAAGTGATGATGAGAGATCAGATGATCCTCTCTTATGTTTATATGATCCTCTAAGGGATTCAAATGGCTAAATTTGGCCTAGTAAGGGCCCTAATAATAAAATTATGTGCAATATAACAATACTTTGATGACAAGCCCATCAAATAGCTCTACATTAAGAATAATTGGCCTCTCAAGAGGGTCGAAGTGATAAAAAAGTAGCTAGAAGGGCCGTTGGAAAGCCAACTGAAGTCCCTCATGTGCCATAATGAATAGGGGGGCTCCAATAACAGTGATGAAGGGGGTGGCCCTTTGATCTCCAAGCAAATGACTTGTGATGTCCCAAGTGGTTGTGGGGCACAAAGAACATCCTCACGTGTCTCCAATTGAATCGAACATGCATGTGTTCCATCTATAAGGGCTAGGGCAATGATGCAAGCCCTCCCTTGTCTCCCTAGGTGGGACAAAACCCCATCTGGGCTCTGGATCATCTGCCAAGTGTGTAGTTGGCTGGGCAATGTGGTCCAGGTGCATCATCATCATCGAATAAATGGGACATGAGCAAGAAATGAATGGTGCTGAAGGATCCCATGGTGTGGCTATCTGCTTTCTGCAATAGTGGAGGCCCATGGGTGTCAATGCTCACCCTACAAGTGCCATTAAGACCCTCAAGAGGGCTTGGACCCTGTATAGGGAGACCAAGCCCCCAAATGAAGACCCACCTGTAATCTTTTATAATATCCAATGCGTCTCCTCAGCCTTCCAGCACAATAGTTCATTAGTGAAATTGAGTAAATGAGCTTACAAATCATGGAACCAAGTGGACACTTCATAGTGGCATGCCCTTCCATAATTGGCTTTAGAATGTATAGGAGTTCCCAGGTGCAAGAAAGAGGTTAATTAGGGACCCTATTAGGTGGTTTCAACCTCCAAGGGAGTGACAGGTCCATGGTACATCCCTCAAATGACAGGTGTCATTTGACATAATGATGGACTGAATTGGGGGCATCAAGGGAGGCTCCAAGCCACATGCCATGGTAAAAGGGCAACAATAATGAGAAAATCCCACACATGGGTGTATGGATGAAAGAGGGAGCAATTGTGGTACATGAGTTACCCCGACCTTTGTTTTTCCACCCTTCCTTATATGCCTTTTGCCTTTTATTGATTTTTCTTTTATAATTGCTCGGGGCTCCAAGGAATGAGAGCATGATGTATAAGATATAACAGTGATTTCCCTTTCAAGGTTGGGCAGTTCATCGCCCACCAAGGGTTGGGACAATCATGGGTTCCTTAATGATGCAGGGGGATCATATCGGGGCCCTATGAACCAAGGTGATGGCCATCATGATAAGGGGTAGAGCTCATGTTGGCTTTTGTTCATGTGCAAAATTTGTATATCTTGGCCATCTTTTGTATTTTATGGTGCATTTCCCATTGAGAGTGGCCAAATTATGCTTTTTACTTTCTTTTTAGTTGCATCAACCTCTAGGGCATCATTTCTGGGCCTGACCTGTGTGGACAAGGGAAGGGGAGGCTAACTCCTTGTGGAGCCATGGGCAAATGTGGACCCAAATTGGAAATATGTGGAAAGGGGCTATAATGAGCAAAGGGGAGTGATGTATGTCGTCTCAAGAAGCGGGATGCAGCCAAAATCAGGGTTTTTCATGTAGTGCCATTCCTAAAGCTAGTAGCCAATAGAGGAGATTCCATGAGACTAGGATACAAGGCTAACCACCAAATTGGACAAGGGGACATGAGTAAAGATGAAGCCCGTTCTTTTGTCTGAATCTCCCCACTAATCCATGTCTAGATGTGTCCATAATAAGTAAGCAAAAATACCCAATTACATAATGAAAAGCCATACCTTCAGGATTGGAAAGCCCACCTTCAAGTATATAATCATGACAGAATGGGCGAGGTCACATAATGGTTGGCTCAGGTGGCGAAGATGGTGGCACATTGAGCTATCTGGTGACTGCAAGGGGTTGTAGGCTGTCGGCTGAAGACAATCTAGGAGAAAATTTCTCCTGTGGGTGTCACCCACTATTGGTGGGTAACAGTTCCATAGATGGGACTTGGCTACCTTAATTGGTACTAGGATTCCAGAGAAGCATATTGAAACCCACAGGTGAGGTGTTGAGAGCCATGTGACTCTAAGTAACAACAAAACATCATATAGACCCTTTGGCACCTCCAATGCCCAAAACGTTTTGGCACTTTTCCTCACATTTGATGAGTTTTGAGATATTGCACCTAGACCCAACATGCCCCAAGATGCCCTTATGGCACTTTATGAGGGATGGCAACTTATCTAAGGCCCAAATTAGGGTGGTTTCACTCTTTGAGACATGGGAGGGCTAGCACCACCATAGAATTCCTCAATGTTGGAGCAGAGATAGGCATTTTGGCTATTGGGAGACCCTTGAGACCATCTTTGTTGCTCCAAAATGAGATTTGGGGCCAATAAGGAGTATTAAAAGAGACCTAAGGGCAAACCCTTAGGAGATGATTTTAGAACACTTTGACACTTAGCTTGGCACCAAGGAGCCTCAACACATGCCCTAGAAGGGCCTATGCATGGATGATGCTAGCAAAAAGTGCACTATGGTTCACACTTGTGGGCAAATTTTTGAGCTTCTGCCCAAGCTAGTAGGTCAGCTTGTGACCTAACTTGTCATTGTGGCATAAGTTTATTGTTTTAGTGGCTTTAGTCTAAAATAAACGTTAGTCCTCCTCATATAAATAGTGGAGAGGATTCATTGTTTTCTCATCATCATCACTTGGCGATTTTGGCCTCTCTTAGGAGAATTTCCTCTTTTATTGTGGTAGAGATGTGACCTATGAATGCATTTTGATGTTTCAAGCTATTCACTTGTCTTTGGAACTATTGTCTTGGATCAATGAATGAAATTTCATGCATGTTACTTGTAAGTGAGCATTTTGTTGTATAAATCTTTTCTTCATGTCTAATGTATGGAATATATTGAATCTAGGGTTTTCTATTGTGTCCTAATTTATCGAAAATCTATTTGATAGAATCTAGATAACATTATTGCATGCATTACTCATGAATAACATGTGAATGATAATCCTAGTGGTGAACTTTGACTAGTTATCCCATGTAACTTCTTGATCTATTGCATAGGTAATTGCAAGGGTTGTTGGCACTATGACATCAATTATCCTTCCTCCTTAGCTACTTTTAGCTAACTCATCAACTCATAGACTCCATTCGTCTAAGGACAAGTCACTGGCCATCCTTTGTTGCTGATCCCTTTAAATTTTATCCATAAATTCTACTCTTCTTTCTCTCTTACCTAATTCGGCCCCATTAAGGCCAGGCAATTAAGCTAGGGCTTGGTGTGAATTCCTAGGGAAGGGAAATTTCAAGAGTTGGAGAGTCGAAATGCCAAGAGGGTAATGGTAGCCACAAAATCCTTCTTTTGGTAGGCATTCTCTCAAATTTTGTCCATAGATTTCTTTGCCCTAGTTACTAGCCCAAGGCTAACCCTAGTTTGTTTCTAGCTTCAACTTGGGGGTTTATTTGATAGTTTCCTATGTCTTAACCTTGTTAATATACATTATTGGAGACCCTTCCTCCTCACCTTGACCTTGGGCCACCCCAACTCTCAACCTATTAAACAACCCCTAGGTATTGCGTGGTCTACCCTTAGTCTCTATAAGGAAAGCAAATTTCCTCCTCTTTAAGCCCTAAGCCTAAATTGTGTCTTTCTTTTAGAAAGTCCCATTCAGTCACCTTGTACCTCAACCTTAGAATATCCATTATAAGTGACCACACACCAGGAATCCTCCCATTAGTGAAAGTTCGTAAAGAGCAGAGGTTTTTGGCTATGGTGATAGTGGGCCACTACCCCATTGTTGTCTCTTGGTCTAGTAATAGCATTGTAGGGTACCCCTCTTCAACCTAAATTGCATTTTGCTTATGTCAAGTGTGAAAATTCCTACACTTAAGGAACCCCTACTATAGCAAAACTGAATTTACTGCTCCTACTTGATTTTAATATACATTATCAAGTTATTTTCCTGAAAAATACTGAAGCAAATTACTTCTGCAACCTACACCAATTTAATTTGATTATGTGAAACAAGAAATTGAGGAAAGAACATGATACATAGGACACAATTATTTTTGGGCAAAATAGTCCTCGAAAAAACCCAATGCGGGAAAATCGGTGCAGCAGCTCAGAGGGTTTTATATTATTAAACAGTAGTTCTGAATACAATGCTAGATGCCCTCTTGGCAATTCAGTTACAGAGAAGAATATAATGGCGGAAAACTGAGTGAAATTACCTCACTTCCCCCGACAGTTTCCGGATGATCTGACAACAGAACTGGCTAACCTTGGTCAGCTTTGCGCTGGCCCAATGTCAGCCTTACAGGCTCTGCGTCAGCTCTGTGCTGTGTCTTCTGGCTCTTGGAGCTTCTACGTCAACCTCTCCTGGCTGTTCCGGCAGCTCCCCAGTAGTTTCAGATTTTTGCTTGAAGGCAGCTTTCTGCTCTGCGCTGGCCCTTCTGGGTTTGCGTCAAGCCTGCGTGGACCCTGACTGGACCAACGTCAATCCCTCTAGGTACTATGCTGCCTCAACTAGTGGCTCTCTGCTCAATATTCCTGAGCTTTCCCTGTCCCTCTGCTGTAGAATGATCACTTCGTTCGAATTTCTCAATTTCCTAAACCCAGAAATCGAACTCTAGATCAATTTGTTCTCTCCGTGTGTTTTTCTAAATGATGTTGAAATTTCTAAGTCTATCCGTTAGAAATTTAATTTGTATTCTTCTAGTTTATTTCTTATACTTTTTAAATTCGAACAAGTTATTTAAAACATATAAATAACGAAATAAACATAATACAGTCTCGACATCTACAGATCAACAACTGAAAGAAAACAAACACACAAGTGACACCGATATTTTTGGACAAATGTCCCCGGAAAAACCTACTGCAAGAAAACTGGTGTAGCTGTTTTGAGGGTTTATTATTATGTAGTATTTCCTTGAGTACAACTAAGTGCCAAACTGGCTCACCCGATAGAGAAAAACAACCGACAATAATACCTCTCTATTCGGAAACAGGTATTCAGAAAACCTGTCCCACAAAACCCTCTCCAACAACTTTGAAGCACTGCGTCAACCTCCTGCTGCGCTGCGTCAGCCCTCTGAGGCACTGCGCAGCCTTTGGGACCCTCTTTGTCACTCCTACTGCGCTCTGCGTGGGTGATGCAGGCCCTCTGGCCTCTGCGCTGTCTCTGCCGGGCTCCGCGTGCCCTGCTCTGGCCGCTGCTTCTCTTTCTTTGCCTCTGCGTTGGTCTCTCGGCACTATCTCTGCGTCTCTCTCCAGTATTCACTTCCCCTCGTTGCTGATCAATGATTTTACTTTTCTTAGCAACCCCGCTCTAGCAACTCAAATGATTGATCACTCTGGTGTGTTCTCCAACTGACCCTCAAGCCTCCTCTTATACTTTTCTTGTTGGTCCTTCAACGACCGAGATTAAATCTCTAGTCAACGGCTAAGATTAGATTTGGCTTGACCCATGACTTTTGGAACCTTCTAACCTAGTGTTAAATTAATACCCATTAATATTTTATTTTTCCTAAGTTTAGACTTAAGAACTCCATTAAAAATATTAATTATTTTAATATCTCCCAAACCAGGTACAATCTGTCCAAACCATTTCTGGGTCTTGGATATCTCATGTGCTTTAGCCTCTCCACCAATTTTCATGGCTAGAGCATATTCAATGCTACCTTAAATCAACACTCCCTCTTAGCGAGGACTGTGCTCTAGTAATACTCCACACTGAGCATTACTCTGATTATATGGCATCGGTACCTGTGCTGATGCTAGGCCTCCCCACCCAACATCCTCTGCACTGCTGCATCCTGTATTGCTGCCTATGGCCCTGGCATTGCCACTGCTACATTCGTACGACAACTCCCTCTACATCCGTGCTGTTTCTCCCAACACTGCATCTGCACTGCAACCCCCTCTCATCATGATGCATCGTGCTACTGCATGCTGCTATTGCACTGCAACTCAGTTTCTGAGAAGTAAGTAACTGATCCACCCAACTACTGACATCCCTGTCAGGCTAGAAACACTCTCAATGTTGAAGCTCTCTCTGCCGCTAACAAGTGCTCCCTCTACCGACCTCTGTGCTACTGCAACTTTCTGCATCTCGCACCGTTGCACACTGTCTGTGCCATCCTCCACTGGTGCAACACTCTCCGTGCCTCTTGCATTGTTGCAACCTGTTAGCCTCGCATTGCTCGGGAACTCCTGCACTGTGGCACTATTCGCCGCTTCATCCGCATCCATCTCTAATGACATTCGCCAGTCTTGCTACTCTCTCTTGGGGGCTCTTGTAGCAAGGTATAATCCAAGAAGTTGGGTACCTCAAGGATCTTGCCCCTCATCGCCTGTAGTCCTCCTGACTACAGCTCGATGTCTCCCCACCTCTTCTCTATAGGTACATGAGCACTCATGGCACAATTGTCATCCTCGACCATCTCCGCTCCTCTTCCGGACTCCTCTGAGTCTCTACTTCCCTCTTAGAAGTTCTCCCTTCGACTCTCTCTGAGTCTCTACTTCCCTTCTAGAAGTTCTCAGCTAAACTCCCTCTGAGTCTTGATTTCCCTTTTGGAAATCCTCCTGCCAATCTTCAAGTTGCACCTCTCCAATCTTCTGTGCACCTGCAACACTGATTCAGATTCCTTGGCTAGAAATCTGCCTCGGTAGCAACTTCCTCTACCTTGGTTTTGCCCTGTTAGGTACTGTTCTGCCCACAGTACCCCACCAGCCTCGCTCTCGCAAACTGCCCACAACTTCATATGCCCTAGTTACTGAAGGACTGAGCATCTAGGTTATGCGTAATCCCGGCACTGGCAAAACAACTCCCTCATCCAATTGCATCAACCCTCCTATTCTTTGCATGGCTCTGCATGAACCTCTTTCTGCCCTCCTCAGCCTCTGCACTGGGCTCTCTCTGGCCTAGACCGATGACGTAGTCCCTTTGCGTCAACCCTTCTTCTGTCGCTTTTTGCAAGGATCAACTTCTGTCACTCGGGACAACTGATTCTGCTACAAATGCTCTGCTTAGTTGATGTCTTCAACTTTCCTGTGATCTGCAACCACGCTCTGATACCATGTTGAAATTTCTAAGTCTATTCGTTAGAAATTTAATCTGTATCCTTCTGGTTTATTTCTTCTACTTGTTAAATTTGAACAAGTTATTTAAAACATATAAATAACAAAATAAACACAACACAGTCTTGACTCTCAACATCTACAGATCAACTGCTAAAAGAAAAAAACACAAGTGACTTTGTTATTTTTGGACAAATGTCCCTAGAAAAACCCAATGCTGGAAATCTGGTGCAGCTACTTTGAGGGTTTATTATCATGCAGTATTTCCTCGAGTACAACTGGGTGCCAAACTGGCTCACCCGACAGAGAAAAACATCCGGCGGTAATACCTCCCTATTCAGAAACAGGTTTTGAAAACCTGTCCCACGAAACCCTCTCCAGCAACTCTGAAGCACTGCATCAGCCTCCTGCTGCTCTATGTCAGCCTCCGAACCTTCTGTGTCAGCCCTCTGAGGCACTACATAACCTTTGGGACCCTCTACATCTCTGCTGGGCTCTGCATGGCTTGCTTTGGCTGCTGCTTCTCGCTCTTTGCCTCTGCACTGGTCTCTCAGCGCTATCTTTGCCTCTTTGTCTAGTACTCACTGCCCCTCGCTGTTGATCACTAATTCGACTTTGCTTAGCAACTCGGTTCTAGCAAATCGAATGATTGATCACTCTGGTGTGTTTTCCAACTTGTCCTCAAGTCTCCTCTTATACTTTTCTTGTTGGTCCTTCAACGATCAAGATTAAATCTCTAATCAACAACTAAGATTAGATTTGGCTTGATCCATGACTTTTGGAACCTTCTAACCCAGTTTTATATTAATACCCATTAATATTTTATTTTTCCTAAGTTTAGACTTAGGAACTCCATTAAAAATATTAATTATTTTAATATCTCCCAAACTCGGTACAATCTGTCCAAACCATTTCTGGGTCTTAGAGATTTCATGTGCTTTAGCCTCTCCACCGATTTTCATGGCTAGAGCACATCTGATGCTACCCCAAATCAACAAATGAACCCTAAGCCTCCTTCTTATACTTTTCTCATTGAGACTTCAATGGTTGAGATTAAGTTTCTAATCAAAGACTAAGATTAAAACTTGACTTGATCCGCTTTCTAGAACATTCTCACCCATATTTTAATTAATACACATTAATACTTTAATTTTCCTAAGTTTAGAATTAGGAACCCATTTAAAAATATTAATTATTTTAATAAAATACAATCCGGTTGGAATTTCAACAAACAATTTCTGGATTCTTTAGAACTCATGTGCCTTAGCCTCCCTACCAATTTTCATGGCTAGAGCACATCCGATGCTACCAAAAACTAACACTCCATCTTAGCGAGGAATGTGCTGTAGCAACAATGTCCAAATTTACGCTGCTTTGTCTCTAAAGTATCTCCTTTCTGCACTGTCGCTGCCACCAACACTGTGCTGCTGCTGCTCATGACACTGCCACTGCCACTACCACTGCTGCATTTGTACTACAACTCCCTTTGCATCTGCTGCTAACACTGCCACTGCTAACTTTGCACTGTGTCACTTTTCAATTATTGCTGTTCAACAACGAAAAACATCCCAAATTTCTGAACTAACTGTGTTCAGCATAATACCTTGTGAATGTTGGAATCAGACTGCTACTAGTCTCTGACACTTTGAATCATCTGCGTTGTTGTTGACTTCTGCACTGTGCCATTTGCGCTGCTGCGAACCTTGCTCTATGCTGATTAGTATCTGGTCTTAGGCTACTGCGTCTGTGTCTCCAACCAACCCACTACATCATTTGACACTAAGTCCATCTCGCTACTGCTGAATCTTGGAATCCTGTAGCAAGGAATTGATCCAAGAGGTGGGTTCCTCAAGGATCTTGCCCACATGTAGTCGTCTCGACTACAGTTCTATATCTCCCCATTTCCCTCCTGGAGATGCGTGGGCACTCATGGAATTCTCATCTTCGTCAATTTTTGCTGGAGCAGCTTTAGCATCCTGTTTCTCATCCTTATCATTTTGCTTCAAAGGACACTAGGATGCAAAGTGGCCCTTCCCGCCACATCTGAAACATTTCACCTTTGAAATTTCCTTTTGCTTCTGCTTCTGCTGCCCCTTTGATTCTAGGGCAGTGCTCTCCTCTTCCTCCTTTGTCTTCGTGCCACACCCACTGCTGCCATTGAGGTTGACCTTAACTCGATCCCTCCTTAATTCTTCTTGTCGAAGTGCTGCCCACATCTCTTGCCATGAAGGTAGTCTTTCCCTGCCCAATATACTTTGGACGAAGACTTGCCATTCATCCGAGATTCCATTAAGGGCCGCCCTTACCATCGTGGTAGACTGAGGAGTAGACCCCACTTCAACAAGTTGGTCTCTGGCATCCTGAAGATGTTGAAGATAGGAGTCAACCCCTTCTCCCTTCTGCATCAATGTCTTCTGCAATTTTGTTCTAAGTACATCTTCTGTTGTTTGGAAGAACTTCATACAGTGAAGACAAAGCTTCCCACATTTCTCGCGCTGTATCTTTGCCCTGCAAGTGTGAGACCACATGATCTCGAACTCCATCGAGTATGAACCTCTTCACCTTTCCCTGCTCGGCCTTGTACTTCTTCTTCTGATCATTGTCCGCGGGAAGAACCACAACTCTCTTGACATAAACTTCGAGATCGTACTCCTCCAGAACAACTAAGATTCTGGTCTTCCATATGACATAGTTGGAAGCTCCTTCAAACCTGTCCTGATCTCTGAGCCCATGCGTGTTGAAGTTTCTAAGTTTACTTAGTTGGAAACCCTCCATGCACTTTATCTGATTTATGCCGACCTACTTGTTATTTTACTTAACAAGTTATTTACAATGTAAATGCTGAAACTAAACACTAGTGCATGCTCAACATATTACAGATCAACAACTAAAGAAAACATAAACAATCACACCATATGACACCATTATTTTTGGACCAATGTCCCTGGAAAAACCCAATGTGGGAAAATCGGTGCAGCTATTTGAGGGTTTTCTTATTAAGCAATATCAGAGTACAATCTGGGTGTTGAAACTGGCCTACCCAACAGAGAATTTCCTTGGCGGTAATACCTATGAGTTTCTATCAAATCTCCTTGCTGAAACCCTGGATAATCCTTCCAGCAGCTACTCAGCACCAATCTGCCCCAAAAACCCCAGCGTCAACCTCTCTTTGGACTGCGTCAGCCCCTCTCTGCCTCATGCTGGCCCTACATCACCCTGGATTGGTTTGCGTTAGCCTTAGCAGGCCCTGCGTCAGCCCTCTGGCCCTTTCTGTCAGCAACGCTAGCCTCTTTGAGGCTCTACGCAACTCCTTGCTGCCTCTGTGTGGCCCTGCGTGAGCCCTGGCTGGCTCTGCATCACTCTCCTAGGCTACTGTGTTGCTTTCCCAACACTATCTCTACCTCTCTATCTCTCTGTACTCAAATGCCCCTCAGCTGCATCTCCAGATCACTAATTCTACCTCTCTTAGCAAACCCCACTCTAGAGAATAGAATAATTGATCACTCTAGTGTTTTCTCCAAGTGACCCTCAAGCCTCCTCTTATACTTTTCCTTTTGACATATGAACGACCGAGATTTAGTCCCTAATCAATGGCTAAGATTAGATCTGCTTGATCCATGTCTTTTGGACTATTCTAACATAGATTCATATTAATACACATTAATATTTTATTTTCCCTAAGTTTAGACTTAGGGACTCCATTAAAAATAATAATTATTTTAATATCTCCTGCTTTGTTTAGAATCTGCCCAAACCCTTTCTGGGTAATGGAGATCTCATGTGCCCCAACCTCTCCACCAAATTTCGTGGCTAGAGCACATCCGATGCTACCTTAAATCAACACTCACTCGTAGCGAGGACTGTGCTCTAGCAATATTCCTTACTGAGTATTACACTGATCATCCGACATCGGTACCTGTGCTGATGCTAGGCCTTACTGCCCAACATCCTCTGCACTGTTGCATCCTGTACTGCTGCCCATGGTTTTGCCACTGCCACTGCTGCATCTGTACGACAACTCCCTCTGCATCTGTGTTGCTACTGGTCCTTTCTCCCAGCATTGCATCTACACTGCACCTCCTATCATCATGCTACATCGTGTTGCCTACTGCTGCACTGCAATTCAGTTACTGAGAAGTAAGTAACGGATCTCCCAACCTGACCTCCGTGTTGGCTAGAGACACCCACTGATGTTGAAGCTCCCTCTGCTGCTGACAAGTGCTCCCTCTCTAACCTCTGCGCTGTTGCAACAACTCCCTGCCTCTCGCACCATTGCACACCTCTTTGTGCCATCCTGCATTGGTGCAACACTCCCGTGCCTCTCGCACTGCTGTACCCTGCTAGGCTCGAGCTATCTTGGGACTCCTGCACTGTAGCTCTGTCTATCGCTCCATCCGCATCCATCTCTACCCACATCAGCCAGTCTTGCTACTCCTTGTTGGGTTCCCGTAGCAAGGTCTAATCCAAGAGGCTGCGTACCTCGAGGATCCTGCCCCTCATCGCCTGTAGTCCACCTGACTACAGCTCGATGTCTCTCCACTTCCTCCCAAGTGGTGCATGTGCACTCATGGCACAATCATTGTCTGTCAAAACTTCCATCTCTATCTGTGCTGGTGCTATCTTAGTCTCGAAAGACTCTCCCTTACTCTTCTTCCTCGGACATTGGGTCACATAATGAGCCAGCTCCCCACAGTGGAAGCACTTGATCTTGGAGAGATCTTTCTTCTCTAGCATCTCTTGCTTTCCCTTAGATGCTAGGGCCACATCTTCCTCCTCCTGCTTGACTTTGATCCCCTTGTTGCTGCTACCCATCTTTGATTGTCGTCTGATCTCTTCCTAGCGAAGAGCTGCCCACATGTCGCCCCAAAGTGGGAGAGTACCTCTGCCCAGTATACTCTGGACAAATACCTTCCAGTTTTCTGAGACAGCATTCAGGGTTGTCCTCACCATCAACTCCTGATCCGTTGTTACCTCTTTAGTAGTTAACTGATCTCGGATCTCATTCAGTCCTCTGTGGAAGGTGTCAATCGGTTCTCCTATCTTCATCTGATATGACCTCAACTGATTGTCAAGCAGCATTCTTCTCTGCACAGAAGTATGCTGGTATAACTTCTTGAGAGCCTCCCACATCTCAAATGTCGTTTCCTTCTTGGCTATGTGTGGTACTACATGATGCTTGACCTTGTCAAGGATGATGCTTTTGGCCCTAGCCATTGCCTCATCGTTCTTGTCATTATCATTGGGGTCGACTGGGATAGCTATTACCTTTAAGGCAAAGTTCTTGACATGATTTTTGTCAAGTACGGATAAGATTCTGGCCTTCTAGACTACGAAATTCGGCGCTTCGTCCAATTTATCCTGGTCTCTTACTCTGTGTAGTGCCATGACGCTCCTCTACTTCCCTCCTGGAAGTTCTTTGTTCAACTCCTCTGAGTCTACTTCCTGTCTGGAAGTTCTATTCTGGACTCCCTCTGAGTCCTGATTTCCCTCCTGGAAATCCTTTTGCCGCTGTCAAGATGCCCCCTACTCTGATCGTCTTGTGCAACCGCACCACTGATCCGAGTTCCTCGGCCAGAAACCCTTGGTAGAAACTCCTCTGGCCTTTCTCTGTCAAGTACTGTTTTGACTATAGTACCTCACCAACTCCACTCTGTAATATTCCCGCTGCCTTCTAAACCACAACAACTTGAAAGTGGGAGCTCTTAGGCTCTGCCTAATCCCGGCACCAGCAACCCGACCTCCTTAGTAATCTGCGTCAGCCTTCCGAGCTACTACATGGCTCTACGTGAGGCCCCCTTTGCCTTCCTTAGCCTCTACTCTGCCTCTTCTTGGCTCACCCTTGATAATGTATTCCTTGCGTCACCCTTTCCTTGTTGCTGCTCTGCTAGAAACAACTTCTGTCACCTCGGGACAACTGTTTTCTGCTACTATTTCTCTGCTTGGCTGATGTCCTTTAGTCCTCCTGTGATCTGCAATCATGCTTTGATACCATGTTGAAGTTTTTAAGTTTCTTAGTTAGAGACCCTCCATGCACTTTATCTGATTTATTCATGCCTACTTTTTATTTTACTTAACAAGTTATTTACAATGTAAATACTGAAAATAAACACTAGTGCATGCTCAACATATTACATATCAACAACTAAAGAAAACAGAAACAATCACACTATATGACACCATTATTTTTGGACCAATGTGCCCGGAAAAACCTAATGTGGGAAAACCGGTGCATCTATCTGAGGGTTTTTTTATTAAGCAATATCAGAGTACAATCTGGGTGTTGAAACTGGCCTACCCAACAGAGAATTTCCTTGGCAGTAATACCTCTGAGTTCCTGTCAAATCTCCTGGCTGAAACCCCGGATAATCCTTCCGGCAGCAACTCAGCAACAATCTGCCCCAAAAACCCCAGCGTCAGCCTCTCTCTGGACTGTGTCAGCCCCTCTCTGCCTCACGTTGGCCCTGCATCACCTCGGATGGGTCTGTGTCAGCCTTAGGAGGCCCTGCGTCAACCCTTTGGCCCTCTGCGTCAGCAACGCTGGCCTCTCTGAGGCTCTGCGCAACTCCTGGCTGCCTTTGTCTGGCCCTGCGTGAGCCCTGGCTGGCTCTGTGTCACTCTCCTTGGCTACTGCGCTGCTTTCCTGACACTATCTCTGCCTCTCTGTACTCAATTGCCCCTCAGCTACATCTCCCGATCACTAATTTTATCTCTCTTAGCAAACCCCGCTCTAGAGAATAGAATAACTGATCACTCTAGTGTCTTCTCCAAGTGACCCTCAAGCCTCCTCTTATACTTTTCCTGTTGACATATGAATGACCGAGATTAAGTCCCTAATCAACGGCTAAGATTAAATCTGGCTTGATCCATGTCTTTTGGAACATTCTAACATAGATTCATATTAATACACATTAATATTTTATTTTCCCTAAGTTTAGACTTAGGAACTCCATTAAAAATATTAATTATTTTAATATCTCCTGATCTGTTTAGAATCTGCCAAACCCTTTCTGGGTATTGGAGATCTCATGTGCCCCAACCTATCCCCCAAATTTCGTGGCTAGAGCACATCCGATGCTACCCCAAATCAATAATGTGATGCCATCTCACCCAAATTGTCGAATTGGCTCCTCTGGTCATTGTGTAGCACTGGTCTGCTGTCCGGCAAGGGAAAAATTCGAACTTTTGGTGAGAAAAGTGCTCTGAGGAGGAAATTCTCCCTTCTATGTGTCTTCACTCTTTTTCGATAGATTTCTGCCCTAGTAGAAATTGTGCCCTTCAAGCACTGCGCTGAGACTTTGCGTCACTCCCTCTGCCTCTGCAAGCTCACGAACAGGAAATTGTACCTCTCTGTTGACTCTCTCAGAGAGAGATTTCCTCAAAATTTCTGCTTTCCTGGCAAGGATTGCACAATCCCTTCAAGGGGATTCAAATTGCTACCAAATGTATCTATTGGCCTCTCTGCTCAACACTGGATTTGCTCTTCCTATTTCAAAATCAATGCTTCTTACAATGTGAAAATTCCTACACTCAAGGAACCCCTACTATAGCAAAACTGAATTTACTTCTCCTACTTGTGTTTAATATACGTTAAAAAATACTAAAGCAAATTACTTCTATAACCTACACCAATTTAATTTGATTACATGAAACAAGAAACTGAGCAAAGAACAAGATACATAGGACAATTATTTTTGGACAAAATAGTCCCCGAAAAAACCCATTACGGGAAAAACGGTGCAACAACTCTGAGGGTTTTATATTATTAAGTAGTAGTTCTGAATACAACGCTGGATGCCCTCTCGACAATCCAGTTACAGATAAAAATATAATGGTGGAAAACTTAATGAGATTACCTCACTTCAATCGACAGTTTTTCGCTGATCCGGCAACAGAACTGGCTAACCCCAGCTATCTCTTCGTCGGCCTTGCGTTAGCCTTAAAATCTCCGTGTCAGCTTTGCGCTGTCTCTTCTGCCTCCTGGAGCTTCTGCATCAACTTCTCCCGAATTTTCCGGCAACTCCTCGATAGTTTCAGATTTCTGTGTTAAGGCAACTTTCTCCTTTGCGTTGGTCCTTCTAGCTCTCCGTCAAGCCTGCGTGGGCCTTGAATGGCCCAGCGTCAATCCCTCTAGGTACTACACTGCCTCCACTAGTGGCTCTCCGCCTCTTTGCCCAGTATTCCCGAACTATCCCTGCCCCTCTGCTGTAGAATGATCACTTCGTTTCAATTTCTCAATTTTCTAGTCCCAAAAATCGAACTCTATATCAATTCGTTCTCTCTGTGTGTGTTTCTAAATGAACCCCAAGCTTCCTTATACTTTTCTCGTCGAGACTTCAATGATCGAGATTAAGTCTCTAATCAACGGCTAAGATTAAAACTTGACTTAATCTGCTTTCTAGAACATTCTCACCCATTTTCTGATTAATACACATGAATACTTTAATTTTCCTAAGTTTAGACTTAGGAACCCCATTAAAAATATTAATTATTTTAATAAAATACAATCCGGGTGGAATTTCACCAAATAGTTTCTGGGTTCTTTAGAACTCATGTGCCTTAGCCTCTCCACCAATTTTCATGGCTAGTGCACATCCGGTGCTACCAAAAACTAACATCTAGTGGTCAACGGTGGAATGTCACTCAACCCTTTCATAAATTGCTCGACATTGTTCAGAATTGGCAAATGTAAGGGCTGTACGTAATAGTATGTGGTATAGCTTGTTCTTCTTTGAGGCTTGAAGCAACTACAAATGTTAATAATGAATTCTAAATTTTTAATATATTTGTTGCCATCCCTAGCTCATTGTCCTTCGAAAAATTTGGAGGTGTGCTCTAGCCATTCTAGGGATGCAGTGCCCCTATCCTCGTCATTGCCCCGTCTCGAAAACCAGTGCAACATAGACCTGAGCTTTAGAGTTCCAATATAGGAACTAGTCATAGGTGGACAAACTTGTCTAGGGATGTCAATGTTACTCTAATCTTCTCGTTATCATCATGATTTGGTACATCTGAGAGGAAGGTTCAATTTTATTAGTCCAAATCGTACCTTCCCAATCACGTTCTTCATTGAATTTGGGAACTTTAATTTTTATTTTATTCGTAAAAGTGCTAAATTGTCCTCCTGTGCCACTCATGGTGGTGTAGCGTGTATCTGTGATGCTTGTGGATGATGAATTGCCTATTGACACATTACCTATTATTAGTTCCTCTATTCTCTTCTCAATGATTCCAACGTTCCCATGGCTAAATAGTTGAATTGAAAACTTTACATAGGCTTTTAAGTTTCAAGTATAGGGCATGTCCGGAATGTTTAATTCTGAGTTGTCTATGGGAGAATGAATCATTAGGCAATTGTTGCATCCATGCTACTCTTTAATCTCTTAGCGTTGAGATGGTGTCTTGTTATCACTAAAAACTGGAAGGTATTGAATGAATGCATGGTAAAAAGTTCCAATGTCACCATGCAAAATCCATCTCACTTCAGATTAGTGCTTGCTAGCCACAAGGTGGGATGCCTTTTTATTGGAAATAGAAAAGTATGTGACTGTAGCCTGCAGAACACTTCAAATATGCAAAAAATATACCTGTTGCATTCTTAAAAAATAGTTCATATTTCTGCAACTAAACACTTGGTACGGCAATTACTATCCAAATTTGCTGTTAGAATTTCAAGTAAGTTTAAATTATCATGCGAATCTGCACTAATTTACTTCATAGCTGCAAGTATAAAATTAAAGGCTCAGAGATTTAACTCCTTACTTTTACTTGTTTTTGATAAGTATTTTAAATCAAATGGGCATGAAGACAAAGAAGAAGAGAATTGATTGGTGATATACTTGGGGCCAATCAATTCAGCGAGCTCCACATCAATCAATCAAATTCATTCATAGATAGGAATTAGTTGCCAAAAGAATGTTGTCTTTACTCCAGAGTTGTCAATATAATGTCTTAAGATGTCAGTTTCACTCCATAAGCATTAGAGGGGATGAACCATTGCTTCTAACATGACAATGTCACATGAACATGAAAATATTCTTCTAAAATGTTCATGTTCTCCAAGTTTGCATTAATCAAAATTGGAAAAGCTAATGCACAAAAATAAAATAAGAGCATGGAAAAAGGGAAGTCCAAGTCAAACTAGAAGAATGCAGTTGGCATTTATTTTGGACAGACATATTCGTATTTTCTCACTCAACTGCCCAGCCTAGTTTGGGTAATCAGAACTGCAGCTGTTGGTCCCAGATTTACCCAGCGAGATGCTCTCAGTCCTTGATACTCTCCAGAGGACATTTTCAAGCTTTACATTGGACTGCTCCCAGTTCCTCGTCCCATGTTAACTAGCCAGGTCCTCTTAGTCCGTGACACTCCCCTGAGGACATTTTCAAGCTCTGGATTGGTACTCTCAGTTACTTTTGAGGAAAGGGATAGTTCCTCGTGCACCACCTTTACTTTTACTTCTACCACTATTGCTGACTAGTGTCTCACTTTATTGGAGTTTACTTATGTCACTGATTTTATCTTCTCTACTATTGCATTTCTTTTAGCACCTAGGAGTTGCTTTGGCACTCACACATTATTATTTTGACTTGTATTTTCTTGTCCCATTGACATGTTTTGATTATATAATATATATTAATAAAATTTTATCTTATTTTATCCATAAAATCATCAGTGCATCACTGTTCCCACTGTTACTGTATTTAATCTTATAGAATCATTAGTACATCAATGTTCCCATTGTTACTGTAATTTAACTTATTTTATACATAAAATCATCAGTGCATCACTGTTCCCACTATTATTTTGTTTCTTGCTATTGACATTTATTTTCATTGGTTTGTTGTCACACATAAACTGGCGTTCTAACTATTCGAGTCTTGTTTATCCCAGACGGAAGTGTCAACAGTCATATGCGACCCCAAGCAGCTGCAAAAACTTTTTGATATAAGCAGACAATTAGATACTGTAGAACGCGTTGTTTACATGGACGACACAGGACTTATAGACAGTCCTCTTTTATCAAGAACTGATAGCGGGTTCACATTTTTATCCTTCTCTGAACTTGAGAGGCATGGGCGGCAGAATCGTGCTGAACCAAATTTACCTGTACCAGCTGACATTGCAGTTATCATGTATACAAGTGGCAGCGCAGGATTGCCTAAGGTTGGGAAGTACAGGTTCTGACTTTACAGTTGCAATATGTATTGTTTCTGTTCTGAAGATGTATTTCTTTTGCACATTCTGTCATCTGCCTCTCTCCTTTTTGTGTTGAAAATTATTGTTTACACAGTAATCTAACAAGTTGAAATGAATTAAGGAATTAAGCCATGTTATATGTGGTTTCAGAACTGTAAACACTTCTCACTGTGAACTACTTATTTTCATCATGTTTTCTACTCATTTGATTTTATTTATTTTATCTCTGAGCTTTTCACCCTACATAGCTGGTATGTACTTTTGATTTGAAGAGAAAAAAGTGATAAGAGAGTTTCATGTTTGTTTTCCTATCCTATTCTATGCAGGGGGTTATGATGACTCATGGAAATGTTGTAGCAACAGTTGCTGCAGTAACAACAATTTTACCTGATCTCACAGATGAAGATAAATATTTGGCATATCTACCATTAGCACATATCCTTGAATTAGCAGCCGAGGTATGAAAATCCAGTGTTCTGAATTTTCTGACTGGATGACCAATATATTAAGGCATATTTTTGAGGGTGGGGGTTGCAATTAATCAAACCAGGTGAATAAAGTATATATTTTCACCCATGTCGTTGTTAAATATTGGCTTGCAGTGTACAATGATTTCTGCAGGCTGTGCAATTGGTTATGGTACACCTTTAACAATACTTGATAAGTCAAACATGATCAAAAGAGGAACCAAAGGGGATGCTACAATGCTCGGCCCTACGCTTATGGCTGCAGTGCCAGCGATACTAGACCGTCTTCGAGATGGTGTAAGGGAAAAGGTTGGTGTGCCTTGATAATTTTTCCCACAAGTTAAGGTCTTAATTTTCCGGCTATTTTTGAAAATTTCCTTAGAAATTTTTTTCGAAGTATCAATATTTAAGAACATTTTTAAATTTTCATAAAAACAATTACAGGTCCAATCAAAGAGCAACATATCAAGGAAACTCTTTGAAATTTCGTATAGGCGTAGATTGGCAGCTATTGAAGGAAGCTGGCAAGGTGCATGGGGTCTAGAGAAGCTTCTATGGGATGAACTGGTATTTAGAAAGATACGTGCAATTCTTGGAGGGCATGTTCGTGGTTTACTTTCTGGCGGAGCTCCTCTATCTGAAGAAACTCAGCGGTTTGTGAACATATGCCTTGGGTATAATTTCACATCCCTTATTCCTTTTATTGTGCAAAGGAAGGTGTTTTACCTTGAGAGAATGACGAAAAAATTTGGTTTGGCTTCCCTCTTGTCTGGAGAAAGTCAAATAAGAGAAAAGATAGAGAGTTTAAAAGCAGTTACAATTAATGGGTAGATATAATGGTAATAAATTTGTTGCTTGGTGCATTGATAATAGTAACTTCACAATGGCAAATTGAATTACATTACAGTTAATCGGTTTGTTTTCCTTCATTGCACCTAAGCACACTCTAGAGTCCAGTATGGATGAGACATGTAAAGGAACCACAGTAATGCTAATAGAATTAAGTGAAAGAAAAGTTGATATCTGTTATGTAAAAGTTCGATATTAAGAGAACAGATTCATCTTAACCCAGATCTTTTAAGCACCGAGAGGTTTGCACATTGCTTTCTTGCTGATCCCTCTCGGTGCTTAGTAAATTTGGAATTAAGATGGATCTTTTATTTTTCCATGGACAACTTCCTTGGGGAAACCTTCCAAGGGATTGCAGACATTCCATGAATGGCACCACGGGTAAATGTCACTGGTGGACAATATGTACACCTAACCTAGAGGGACATAGGTAGATTTCACCTCATGATGTCTTGGTCATTATGTCTTTGACATGGCAAGTCAAACCACTTAAGCTAACTCTTGGGGTTCAGGTTAAGATGGATACTGATATATGCTGGTTATTTCCAGGTTCACAATAAAGGACATCACTATTATGAAGTTTTGTGTATTTATTTCTTCACTGTTCAAATACTCTTATTACACCTCATCATTTTCATTCATTGGTCTTCCTATGAAATTCAGAAGTAATGAAAGGGAAGGATATTCTACAGCATAGATGTGTTCGTATATTCACAAGAGTAGTTCTATCTTAAATTCCTTGATGGACCGCTTCATTCTATGGTAACTGTTGCTGATCTTTCATGTCGAAATCTCAGCTATCAACCAAGTTCAAACTCAAGGTATTTGGCTCCTTTAAAAAGATCTAATCTTCAAACGGAAATAATGTTGATTTGGGGTAGCATCGGATGTTCTCTAGCCACGAAATTTGGTGGAGACGCTGGGGCACATGAGATCTCCAATACCCAATAAGGGTTTGGGCAGATTCTAAACAGATCAGGGGATATTAAAATAGTTAATATTTTTAATGGAGTCCCGAAGTCTAGACTTAGGGAAAATAAAATATTAATGTGTATTAATATGAATCCGTGTTAGAATGGTCCAAAAGACATGGATCAAACTAGATCTAATCTTAGCTGTTGATTAGGGACTTAATCTCGGCCATTGATATGTCAACAAGAAAAGTATAAGAGGAGGCTTCAGGGTCACTTGGAGAACACACTAGAGTGATCAGTCATGCTATTCTCTAGAGCAGGGTTTGCTAAGAGAGATAGAATCAGTTATCGGAGAGCAGCTGAGGGGCATTGAGTACAGAGAGATAGAGAGGCAGAGATTGTGTTGGGAGAGCAGCAGAGAAGCCAGAGAGAGAGATGCAGGAGCAGTTAGTGCTCACGAAGGGCCACGTAGAGGCAGCTAAGTGTTGCGCAGAGCACCAGAGGAGTCAGCGTAGCTAACGCAGAGGCTCAGACCGTTGACGCAGGCCAAGATAGGCTGACATAGAGCCAACGGTAGGCTAGGAGAGGCTGACGCAGTCTAGATTGGGCAGACACTGGGGTTTCTGGGATAGATTGGTGTTGAGTAGCTGCCGGAAGGATTATCCGGGGTTTCAACTAGTAGATTTGTCAGAAACTGAGAGGTATCACTGCCAAGGAAATTCTCTGTTGGGTAGGTTAGTTTTGGCACCCATATTGTACTCTGATATTGCTTAATAAGAAAACCCTCAGATAGCTGCACCGGTTTTTCCGTATTGGGCTTTTCCAGGGACAGTAATCCAAAAATAATGGTGTCATATGGTGTGTTTGTTCTTGTTTCTTTTAGTTGCTGATCTGTAATATGTTGAACATGTACTAGTGTTTATTTTCAATATTTACATTGTAAATAACTTGTTACGGAAAATAAAAAGTAGGTAGGAATATAACAGATAAAGTGCATGGAGGGTTTCTAACTAAGTAAACTTAGAAACTTCAACAAATAAATGGTATCTGCATTATCGTTTAGAAGTTTCTATAGATGACTATTGGACTTCCCAAGATAAAAATAGCTACTTTTATGACATTAACGAAGGAAAATAACCAAGATTTGGAGAAAGGGGTTGCTGAAGCCTGATAGTATTGGACCTGTGGTCGCTCAGATTGTACAGACACTGTGAAAATTGCTCAGGGCAGGGGCTGTCACTCTGATCCTCGCCCACTCTGTTCTAGCTGTCTCTCAGCTGCAGGCTATGGGGGGTATTCCCTATGTAAATGAGGTGATGGAAAAGAAGTTGGGAACCAACTTGCTTAGGAGACACAGTGGAGTGGCATAGCTACATGGTAAATTCTAGCAAGATTAAGGATTCCATTAGATTTAGAATTGAGACTAGTGCCTTAAGGAGTCAAAATTGCGTGCTTGTTACAAATTAAAGCCAAGTAATTGGATGGACAACCACTGCTTAGATGATTAACTAACCTATATGTTTATGCAAATCCTAAGATCTAAGTGTAATGCAAAGATTCTTGGTTACTTTTAGATTATATGCCTAATCTAAGTATAAGACTTTCTCTGAACTATTTTGAAGCTAGGCTCTATGGTAGGTTGTGGGAAAGAGGCCAACAGGGAGCAAGCAAAGACTTGATTAACGATACCTTCTATTACGCTGCTATCACCTGATGCCTCCGGCGTTGCAGAGACTGTGGCTCTAATGAGTGTAAGGTCACTGTGTTAACCACCGAAGAGATGCTAAGCCCCTTAAGCTAGATGAGAAGGGTGGCCCTAGATTTCTATCAACCAAGCTTATGCTTGGAGGTAAATTATTAAGTGCAAGACTAGTCGTAGAATGCTTATGCAAAGATGATGAGTGAAATTCTTAGTTTGATATTTTCTTAATGTTTAAGTACTTTAAGTTATGGTGAATCCTTAATAGCAAGAGTACTTATCAATGAGTTAAATGCAATCCCACAACCAAGAAAATGCCAATTAACTTAATGCCAATAATAAATCAATCCACTTCAACAAGATAGATGCCAATGATGATGCTCTTAGACAATGACAACAATTAAGGAATTTGAAGCACTTATCCACTTATTAGTTAACAATGACTATCAACACAAAATGCCAATCACAATTACTCAACACATTCCAATTATGATCTTATGTCAATATCACAATGCCAATTAGATTTCAAATGCCAAATATTAATGAGATTAGAAGCCTAGAGCTTATATGTGAGTGATATAAGTGCAAAATTTGGAAATCCTAAAACTTAAGACAAGTGAATGTTAGATTTCCAATAACCAAAATCCGCAGTAACACTTCAGAAACATCAACACTTATTAATCTTAGGACAACAACAAGAATGTTACTTCAAATCAACAAAATAGCCAAGCACATGAAATAAAAAATTGACCAATGAGCTGCCCAATGATTTGTCAATGTAAATTTATGAATTTTAAACCTCTTAAGTTGTTATGTTCAGCATATATCGGCTCTGAAATTACTTATTACAACAGTAAGTAAATGGACAATCAGTTAGCTATTGATGCTACAAGTGCCAAATTATGCCCAAAACTTACAATAAGCTTGCCAAATTGAAAAAAAGAAATTTTTAGCCTTTCAAGATGCAGTATGCAGAAAATATCAGATCTGAATATTCAATTATGCAGAGAAATTCCAGCAAGCTAAAAACTAGATCTAGGCTTGATCTTCAATGCCCAAGTGGCCAAAATTCTAGGAAAACTTTATTGTGCAGTTTTAAAGTATTTTGACCAATTAGATGTGCTTTTAGGCCACTTATATCACTCTTATAAATAAGAATTTATAGCTGTAACAAGACAGTGATAAAACTAGGGTTTAGAGAGCAAACCATAGGCACAAGGCCTTGTAGATTATTTGCCCAAATTTGCCAAAAATTTCCACTGCAGTTTCCTCCTGCAAACACAAGCTTTTTAGGCCAAAATTCTGCAAAGCCACCAAGATTCAGTCCATAAAAATTTCACAAAAAGAAAGAGGTCAAGCTAGGGCTAGAAGAAAGCTAAAGGTTGAGGAAAAATGCCAAGGAAGATTCATGAAGAGGCAAAGGAGGAGGGAGAAAGCCCAAAAAGCTTGATGTTGGCGAGAGAAGGCCCTATTAGGGCTAGCAACTTAGGGAAGAAGCTCTAAACGGCTGCCGTGGGCCCCACAATGGCCACGACCTAGGAAGGAAGGCCAAAAAGAGGAGGTCAAGGCCTTTAGGCCTCACAGTCGGGCCTAAAAAAGGCCTCGAAGGCTTGACGCAGAGGGGAAAGAGGGGGGACGAGGCCTTTTAGGCCCACGGCCAGGGAAAACTTGGCCTTAAGAACCTTACGACTAGGGCAGAGATGGAGGTCGAGGGCCCTTAAGGGTTATGGCCAACCCTAAAAGGGCTTAAAAAGGTTGAAACAGAGGGCTTTAGGGCTGACACAGGGGGGAAAGAAGCTAACATTGGCCCTAGAAGGGCTAGATCTAGTCCTGGGAGGGCTGAAAATTGAAACCCCAACTTCAGAAAAATTAATCTTCTTTAGATCCGAAATTCTGCTCAATTTCTTCAATGGTTGGCCTTGTAAAAACATTTAGAGACTAGATCTTACTACTGAATTTTCTAAGTCTATCCGTTAGAAAATTAATCTGTATTCTGTTGGTTTATTTCTTCTACTTGTTTAAATTCGAACAAGTTATTTAATACATTTAAATACCGAAATAAACACAATACAGTCACAATATCTACAGGTTATCAACTGAAAGAAAAACAAGCACACAAGTGACACCATTATTTTTGGACAAATATCCTCGGAAAAACCCAATGCGGGAAAACCGATGCAACTATTTAGAGGGTTATCTTATTATGCAGTCTATTTGAGTACAACTGGGTACTTAACCGGCTCACCCGACAGAGAAAAATACACGACAATAATAGCTCCATATCCGGAAACAGGTATTTAGAATACCTATCCCACGAAACCCTCTCCGGCACAACTGAAGCTCAGTGCAAGCCCTTCTGGCCTCTCTGTTAGCCCCAAGACCCTCTGCGTCAGCTCTCTGAGGCACTGCATAGCCTCAACCCATAGAGCTAGTGAGAATAGTGTCTCAGAGGACTGGCAGGTCTTTTTCCAAAGCATATTGGGCAGAGACAAGCTACTAGAGTGGGACAAAATTGTGGGTCGATTTGTAGCAGGAGGAGTTGAGATGAGCTCTGTTAAAAATCTCCATCAGTGGTAGTAACAATAATGGATCGAAGATGGTGAAGGAGGAGGAAATTGTGGCCCTTGTGTGTAAGGTTCCCAGTCAGGGGCAGGGGGAGCAGAGAAAGAAGAAGAAAGACCTGTCAAATGTCAAATGTCTAAGAGGTGGTGAACTCGGTAACTACAGTGCCCAGTGTCTTCTTGGGAAGGAGGACAAGGAGGAAAAGAAGGACCAGAAGACGGCTTCAACAGAGATCAACAAACTTTCCTCTAGATTGGAGGAAGACTTCACTATGATTACCCATATACCTTGAGGGGTGAGGTGGTGTGATTTGGAGTTGTAGCCCCAGAGAGCTACAGATGGGCAGGGTCCTTGAAGAGTCTACCTCATGGATCAATACCTTGCTACGGGTGGCCGCATTATTCAGTAGCAGGATGGATTAGTGGCAATAGATGTGGTCAAATGCTAGAGTCACAACTGTAGAGACTAGTAGAAGTTAGATCCTGGGGAGCGCAGTGCAACTGCCACAATGCAGAGTGAGCAACAATGCAAAGTCTTCAGTAGATAGAGCAGTAGCTAGTAGTAGTCAAGACTCGGGTGACAGATGCATCATACTAATCACAGATGATCAAGTATTTTGGATGTTTTTAAGTTGCAGATGTTGCAGTAGCATCAACAACAGAGTTCCAAAGCATATGTGGTGTTGGAAGCAATACAATAGGGTCGACAACAACACAGATGCATCGCATATATGAGTTGCGTAGTAGTTGGTGGGAAACAACAGCTAGACATCAACATTGTGACAAGAGATGATGCAAAGACAAGGTGTTGTGGCAGGGTTTGCAGCACTAGAACACATTCCTCACTAAGAGGGAGTGTTAGTTTTTGTAGCATCGGGTGTGTTCTAGCCATGAAATTTGGTGGAGAGGCTAGAATACATGAGATCTCCAAAACCCATAAATCGTTTCTAGAAATTCCGCCTAGAAGTGTCTCAATTAGATTATTAGCCAATTTTCAAATATTTTCAGAGTCTAAACCTTTAGGGAATATGGTTACTTAATCAATATTAACTGAGATAAGGCGAGAATAGTCTAGAAACTCACACAGATCGATCCAGAGAGGATCCTAGACATTGATTAAGTTATAATCTTGGCCTTTGGTGCCCAAACAATGGATTATAAGTGGAAGTCGATGTGATGATGGAGAATATACTTGAGCAGTTAGATTTCTTGGTAGATCGATTTCCTGAGTAACAACAGTCAGTTGCTGGAGAGCCAGAGATTGAAGAAGTGAGTGAGGTGCAGGGACTGTGATTTGGAGGAAGTTTTCCAGATCCAAAGAGGCAGTAGCAAGAGGGTCGAGTTATCCCAGTGAGGCAGTGCAGAGCTCTGTGCAGTAGCTTTTTAGAGGGAAATTCGAATTGCTGGAGTGAAAATCGTTCTTAGAGCCAAAAGTCGGGCAAAGGTTCCAAAGGGTTGGAGAGACAAATTTCTTGCAATAGAAGGCATAAAGACTTCATCAGAGATCAGTCAAAGGCTTGACGTCATAGTGGCTGCGCAGTGCAACGCAGAGGGTGATGCAGAGGCTTCAAGAGGCCGAGCTTTCTGTAGGCAAGTTGTGCTGAGATTGCTTGTGGATGAAGGGTAAATCGCTTCAATAATTTTGCCCAGATTTTTCTTGCTGTGGATTGCCAATTTTAGGCATCAAAATTGTACTCTGAATTTCATTGCTACATAATAATAAAAATCCTCACTGCTGCACCGATTTTCTCGCATTGGGTTTTTATGGGGACTTTTGTCCAAAAATAATTGTGTTATATTTTATGTGTGCTAGCATTTCTCAGCTTCCAGCATTTTACTTTTCCGCAGAATTTTATTTGTGAAGATTGCAATGTGTTTATTTCAATATTTGTTGTAGTAGATAAATTGTTAAATTAATTAACAATTAGAAGAAATAATACCAGTTGCTGTAATAGGATTCCAGTCGAGGAATTTTCACACATAGTCTCACATATATTTGGCAAGCATTATGCCAAGGAGATGTGGGATGCTCTCGTAGGTTTGTTTCAGAATCTCTTCTGAGCAACAAAAGATGTTCTTGAAGGAGAAACTGAGAAACATCAGGATGCAAAAGGGTGAAGGCATAGATCCCTTTCTCACCAGAATTTAGGATATCCGGGATCAACTTGCAGCCGTAGTATAAGCACCTCAACATACAGAGCTTGTGCATTTGGCCCTAAACAGTGTCTCAGAGGAATGGGAGGTCTTCGACGAAGGCATTTTGGGACGAGACACATTACCACGGTGGGACTGGGTGTGGTTAGACCTACAGTAGGAGGAGATGAGGCGCACTCCATGAAAGAGCTCCATCAGCGGCAACAACTGCACGGGATCGAAAGGCATGAAGGAGAAGATAATGTGGCCCTTGCATCAAAGGGAAAAGCAAAAGGTCCTAGGCAGGGACAAAGTTCACAGCTTGAAAAGAAGAGGAAGAAGGATTTATCAACGATCAAGTGCTTTAGATGTGGTGAGTTTGGTCACCTCAGTACTCAACTCAGAGGAGGAAGGAAAAGAAGGAGAAACAAAATCAGGCGACAACATCCGCAAATATAGACAAACTTTCGTCTATGCTAGAGAAAGACTTACCTTGAGGAGTGAGGCAGGGCGATGTAGAGATTTAGTCCCAGAGTTTTGCAAAGATTTGGGCAGGGTCCATCGAGGTAAAAATTCAATGGTGTCTCCTCGTGGATCATTACCTTTGCTACATGGGCCCACATTATACAGTAGCGGGAGGATCAATGTCAGTTGATGCAGTCAGTTCTAGAGTGACAGTGGGAGACTAGTTGTAGTAAGATATTGAGGAGCACAGAGCAGTGTTGATAGGAGTGTAGGAGGCATAATGCAGAATCAACAACAATGCAATTTTCATAGTGGACAATGCAGAGGCTAGTAGCAGTTATAGACTCAGGAGATGGTTGCAACACAAAGACACAATTGATTCGATATATTGTATGCTTCTTAGTTGTAGTGGTTGCAGCAACAACGACAACAACAATTCAGAGGGAGTTGAGTTGCAGTGCAAATCCAGAGTAACAATACAGTTGTACAATGTAGTGTCAACAACAACACAAATGCAACATCAGAGTTGCACAGTAGTTGGTGGGCAGTGGCAAGCAACCACAGTGGCTAGACATCACCAGTGTGTATGGAGGATGTTATAGAGATAGGGTTTTGTGACAGATTGTGAACACTAGTTGGAGTACACCTTTCTCACTAAGAGGGAGTGTTAGTTTTTGTAGCATTGAAGCTGTTCTAGTCTCAAAACTTTGTGGAGAGGCTAAAAGACAAGAGTTCTCTAAAACCCAGAAATCATTTATGTAAATTCCACCTAGAGATGGCTCAATTAAATTAATTGACCATAATTAAAAATTTCCTAAGTCTAATTTAGGAAAAGTGGTTAATTAATAGAAATTAATTGAGAAAGGTGTGAATCATCTAGAAACTCACACAGATCGACTTCGAGATTGTTTTAATCTTGGTCGTTGGAGTCCCAATTGGAGATTATAAGAGGAAGTCGATGGGTAGATGAAGCACACACTTGTGTGTTAGTTTTTGTAGCATCAGAGAGTGTTCTAGTCTCGATAGTTGTTAGAAAGTCTAAGAAGCACTAGGACTCCATAACCCAGAAAAGGTTTAAGGAAAATGCACATAGAAATGCCTTAATTAATCAGTAAATATTTTTTTCCCAACTTAGGGAAAATGATTAATTAACAAGAATTAATTTGTGAAAATTCCGTAAACCAGAATCCTATTGGAGCAATTGGAAATAATTCTCCTAATTGTTAAATTAATTCTTAACAATTTATTTACTGTTTGCTACAGCAAATACTAAATCAATCACAGTGCTACCTACACAAAATAAACTGCGGAATAAATAAATGTTAGAAGAAATACTAGCACACACATAAAATAACCTAAGTTGCACTGAAACAGATACGGAAATGGATACGGAAATGGGGTTTGAAACGGATATGGCGAATTTTCAAAAAAATTGGATATGATATGACAAGGAAACGACACACACACACACATATGACAAAATAAAAATTTCATATTACCATTCATCTTTTAGAATCTAGATTCTATATTTAAAAATACATAATCATCATCATGAATTCCACATAAACAAATCATCATCACCAATTCAGCTTAAACATTGTCATCATCATTAGAGATTATTATAACATTCAACATATCATTGCCTCTAGAGGCTATTGCATTGCTCTGCATCAGCCTCACTGTGGCTCCTCTGCCTCTTTGCAAATGAACTCACCGGAACTGGAATCCTTCCTCCAGCTTGACTGTCCCAGCCTCTCTCTCATTGCTTCGATTTCTCTGGCTCTCTCTCCGACAATTGAATGTTGCTACTAAGGAAATCGATCTGCTCATGAAATCGAACTGCTCAAGTGATTTCTCCAAGCCCCATCGACTTCTTCTTATAATCCTCTGTTGAGACTTCAACGACCAAGATTAGATCTTAATCGATGGCTAGGATTAACTTGAAGTTGAACCATGTGAGTTTCTAGAACATTCACACAATAACTTAATTAATTTTGATTAATTAGTCATATTCCCTAAGTTTAGACTTAGGAAATATTTAAAAACTGACTAATAATCTAATTAAGTCATTTCTGGGCAGAATTTCCAGAAACGATTTCTGGGTTTTGGAGATCTCATGTATTCTAGCATCTCCACAAAATTTCAAGGCTAGAACACATTTGATGCTACAAATACTAACATAATTGAGGAAGGTGAGATTTCTTTAGATACTCACACAAATCGTCTAGGAAATAATCCTAGTCGTTGATTAAGATTTAATCTTGGCCATTGGAGTCCCACAATGAGATTATAAGAAGTCGATGGGTAGATGGAGGAACACACTTGAAATCTATTTCCTTGGGTAGTTCGATTTTCCAGAGAGCAGTAGTTGTGGCCAGAAGAGTTCGAGACAGAGAAGGGAAGCAAAGATAGAGAGGGGCAGGGACAGTGAGTCCGGAGGAAGTCTTCCAGTTCCGGAGAGTAAGCTACAGGAGGATTGAGTCAGTGAGGCTGCACAGTGCCGATGTAGAAGCCTCAGAGGCAGAGTTTTATTTAGCTAGACAAATGGTTGATTCAGTTGCTAGAGGCCAAGAGAATTTCCAGAAGGGGCAAGTGAGTCATTCTCAAAGGCTGGCTTGCGCAGACAACTTGATTAGTTGTAGTTCCAGTCTGAGCGTACAATTGCTTGTGCAAATTTGATGCAGAGGTTGATGCAGAGGTTGATGCAGGGGTTTCGTGAGCCCATTTAGAGCCAGTTTCAGAGTTGGATTAGTGCTAGGTGAGACAAAATTTGTCTCACTAATTTTTGTGGCCAATTTTACCGTAGTGGATTGCTAGTTTGGGCATCCAGTTGTACTCATAATTTTCTCATTGCTACTTAATAATAAAAACCCTCAATTGATGTACCAATTTTCCAAGTTGGGTTTTTTCGGGGACATTTGTCCAAAAATCACTGTGTTAAATTTTGTGTGTATGTGCTAGTATTTCCTTAGTTTTCAATTTATCTTCTGCAATATTTTTTATTTGTGAAGACTATAGTGTTATTAATTTTTTGTTGCTGTAGCAATAAATTGCATAATTAATCTATCAATTAGAAGAATTAATTCTTATTGCTGCAATAAAAAGTTCAGTAGTGAAATTTTCACATGGTATCATAGCGATTTTGATTAGAAGGGGAAGCTCAGAAGCGGAAGAAGAAAAATTTGCTGTTTAGAGGGAGCAACAGGACGTTTTTTCTGGGGCCTGCGTAGTGCTTAGCTAGGCAGTGCGAATTTCTTGCGGCAACTCGATTTTTGAGTGCAGGGTGCAAAAAGTTCGACTTGCCAAAGCAAGTGATTCCAACAGGCAGAAGGAGCAATAGTCTAATATTTTTGTTGGGTAGATTTCTTGTTTGGGGGTAGAAGGGTTTTGCAGCAATTGCTAGAGCAGAATCGGCGCTGGGTGGAAGAGAAAGTGTACACACAGAGGGAAATTTCTCTTAGAGCGTTTCTAGCCTAGAAATCCAAATTTCCAGTTGTAGTCGATAATAGCTGCAATCAGATTTTCTCAGTCCAGGAGGCAGTGCAAATAACAGATTCAACAAGCAAGCAGGTGAAAGAGGGAGTTTTCTGATTCAGTTTCAGAGATGGCCACAAGTAGGCTTAGAGACCAGGATAGGTTGGAGGGAGCCTCCAACTATGTCATCTGGGAGGCCAAGATGTCTTTTCTATTAGATGACTTTGGCTTGAAGACCTATGTAGATATTGTTGTGGCATTATCCACTGATGCATATCAATTGAAGGAGTACAGGAAAGAGATGGAAAGGCGAAGCGGATGATCCTGGATGGAGTCCGAGACCATATAGTCTTGCATATATCGGTTTAGAATACAACCAAGGAGATGTGGGATGCTCTCGCTCAACTATATTAGAATCGTTCCCAGCAACGAAAGATGTTCTTGTAAGAGAAGCTCAGAAACATTAGGATGCAAAAGTGTGAAGGCATGGACCGCTTACTCAACAGAATTTAGGAAATCCGAGATCAACATGTAGCCGTTGGGGTCGCACCTCAACCTACAAAGCTCGTGCGTTTGGCCTTAAAAGGTGTCTCAGAGGAATTGAAAATCTTTGTCTAGAGCATTTTGGGACGAGACACATTACCAGTGTGGGACAAGATGTGGTTAGACCTATAGCAAGAGAAGATGAGACGAACTCTAGTAAAGAGCTCCATCAACAGAAGCAACAATTCGGGTTCAAAAGGTGAGAAGGAAGAGGAGAATGTGGCGCTTGCATCGAAGGGTCCTAGTTAGGGACAGGGGGAGAAGAGGAAGAAGAAGGACCTCTCTAAGGTCAAGCGCTATAGGTGTGGCGAGTTTGTCCACTACAGTACTCAATGTCTTCTCAGGAAGAAGGACAAGTAGGAGAAGTAGGATCGGGCGACAACATCCGCAAATATAGACAAGTTGTCCTCCATGTTGGAGGAAGACTTCGCCATGTTTGCAGCTATACTTCCAGGAGTGAGGTGGGGCGACATGGAGCTATAGTCCTAGAGTTGCATAGAGGTAGGACAGGGTCCATTGCAGTGTCCTCATGGATTATTACCTTGCTAGAGGGGCCCACAATATTCAATAACAGAATGGATAAGTGTTAGGCATGCAATCATATTCCATAGTGATAATTGCTGACTAGTTGCAGTTAGATGCTAAGGAGCGCAGAGCAGTGTTAACAAAAAAGCATGAGGCTCAATAACAGAGTCAGCAGCAACACAGATTCCTCAGTGGACAGTGTAGAGGCTAGTAGCAATCAAATTCTCAAGAGACATATGCAACACAAAGACATAGTTGATTCAGTATTTCAGATGCTTCTTAGTTGCAGTAGCAACAACAATAGTTGTGAGGGAGTTGTAGTGCAAATGCGGAGTTGGTAGCAGTATAGCAGTGTTAGTGACAACATAAATGCAACATCAAAGTTGCGCAGTGGTAGGCAGTCACAATGGCCAGACATCAACAATGTATGGAGGATGATGTAGAGATAAGGTGTTGGAGTAGTTCAACACTAGAACACCTTCCTCACTAAGAGGGAGTGTTAGTTTTTGTAGCATCAGATAGTGTTGTAATCTCGATAGTTGTCAGAGAGGCTAAGAAGCACTAGGACTTCATAACCCAGAAAAGGTTTTTAGGAAAATCCACTTAGTAATGCCTTAATTAAGTCAATTAATCAGTGTTTAATTTTTTACTAAGTCTAACTTAGGGAAAATGATTAATTAACAGGAATTAATTGAGGAAGGTGAGATTTCTCGAAAACCTCACACGGATCGACTAGGAAATAATCTCAGCCATTGATTAAGATTTAATCTTGGCCGTTGGAGTCCCACAATGAGATTTAAAGAACAAGTCGATGGGTAGATGGAGGAACACATTTGAGATCAATTTCCTTCGGCAATTCGATTTTCTAGAGAGTAGTTGCAGTTGTCAGAAGAGTTCACGCCAAAGAAGGGAAACAGAGATAGAGAGAGGCAGGGACAGAGTTCGGAGGAAGTCTTCCAGTTTTGGAGAGTCAACTATAGTAAGGCCGAGTTTCCTTAGTGAGGTTGTGCAGTGCTGGCGCAAAAGCTTCAGAGGAAGAGTTCGATTTGGCTAGACAAAGGGTTGATTCGGCTGTTGGATGCTGGGAGAATTTCCGGAAGGGGCCAACAAGGCATTCTTAGATGCTAGATTGGGCAGACGACTTGATCAATTGCAGCTCCACGTAGAGTGTACAACTGCCTATGTAGATTTGACATAGAGGCTAACGCAGGGGTTTCGTGGAGGCCATTTAAGAGCTGGATCTGTGTTGAGTGAGACAAAATTTGTCTCACTAATTTTTGTGGCCAGTTTTCCTTAGTGGATTGCTAGTTTGAGCATCCAGTTGTACTCAAAATCTTCTCACTGTTGCGTAATAATAAAAGCCCTCAGCTGCAGCACCGTTTTTCCCAAGTTGGGTTTTTCTAGGGACTTTTGTCCAAAAATAACCGTGTTAAATTTTATGTGTGCGCTAGTATTTTCTCAATTTCTAGTTTATCTTCTGCAATATTTTTTATTTGTGAAGATTGCAGTGTGATTAATTTGTTGTTGTTGTAGCAATAAACTGCATAATTAATTTATAAGTTAGAAGAATTAATTCCAATTGCTGCAATAAAAATTTCAGTAGTGAAATTTTCACACGGTACAAATACTCAGATGCCTAGGTAGTTCTAATTTCCAATAGCAGGGGTGATTCAGCAGTGGAGATCGAATTAGTGGGTGAGTAGCAGGTGGCAAAGGGGTTGTAGAGCTCTATTTCAGAGGAGTTTCCAGTTCCAGAGTTAAAAAGAGGAGGCTGAAATTATTCTCTAGGAGTCTGCGCAAGTTTTGCGTGGAGCCTTAAGATAGGCAGATTGATTTGGCTAAAGGAAAGGTCGTTTTTAGTTCTAGAGGTCGAGAAGATTTTCCAAGGTGTCAGAATTTTCCCAGTCAGCAGTAGGCAGGACGACTTGATTTGCTTCAATTTTGTGTTGAGTGTGTGGCAGGGTGTGTAGAGGTGACGTAGGGCTTGCACAGAGGGTTTGAACAACTTTTTTTTCAGATCTCAGACAGAGCCGAGATTGCTTAGAGAGAGGGTAAAATCCCTTAGTATATTTTTGTGAGTATTTCTCTTGGTTAGAATTGCCAGTTTGGCTACATTTTATTGTACATTGAAATTCTGTTGCTGCATAATAATAAAAACCCTCACTGCTGCAACTAATTTTCCCACATTGTGTTTTTTTGGGAACTTTAGTCCAAAATAACGGTGTTAAATTTTTTGCGTGTGTGCTAGTATTTTTCGGTTCCTATTTTTGCTTCCGCAATACTTAATTTGGTAAAGAAATTGCAATGTGAATATTTCGTTATTTTGCCGTAAACAAAATAAATTGCATAATTAAATTTACAGTAAGAAGAAATATTTCCAATTGCTGCATTTCAAAGAATTTTCACACAACCCATGATGGAAACTACTTGCCACTCATGCATAATGCCAGTGTTGCATCTTCACCATTAGGTACAGTTAATCATTAGTGCATCTAAGTGAACAAAGCTTGTTAATCAAGGGAAAATTGACACTTCATATGGGGTTTTCCTTCCAAATTTAGGGTTTTGATTTCATAAGAGTGTCCTTCCAGGGTAGGAGAGGCTAATAGACGACCTTATTAGGTGTTCCCAATCCCTAAGGGGAAAGACGGGGCCTTGGTACATCTTTCAATCAATAGGTGGCATATGAATAATGACGGAATGACAGGGGATAAAGGGGTTCTTAGAGCTGTTGAAAATTGGCAACTAAGGGATGAATTTCCTTGAATACAATCTCATTTCTGACTATTCTAAAGTGACTTTCTAAAAATAGAAAGTCATGTCTATCATTTCATGCATGCCTTTCCAAAAATAGTAAATCACCTTGCTTCAATTGGTAATCAAGTATAGATTATGGAAAATCACTTAACATATCCTTAATCAATCTTAATTGCTCAATTTTTACTTAATCATCGATATTATTATTAATATTATTTTTATTATCCTTATGATACTATAATATTATTATCAAAATAGAAATTCATGTCACCTTTATTATTTGGCACTCAATCATGCCACTTCACATCTCTCTCTCTCATTGATGGCACTTGTACCCCTCTCTCTTAATGGATTCATTGAACTCCTCTTACTCTCTCTTACGCACATTAAAGACTTATCATAACATTCCTCTTGCATGCATTAAAGACTTGTCATAAAAGATTCCTCTTTACGCACTCTTGAATGCATATGTTAGACTCTCTCCTTCAAGGCATGCGTACTCTTTTATGGCATGAGTTACAAAGGCAAGCGTACCTCCTTCATGTCATGAGTTACAAAGGCATGCGTTCCTCCCTAAATGGCATATGTAACTCTCCCTCAAGGCATGCGAGTTATTCCTCCTTCATGACTCGAACTCCTTGCTCCTCCTGTATATATGTTATATATGTGTCTCTCATCTTCACTCTTACTCACTTGTGCATTGTGAAAGGAGACTTTGAACTTGTGAAAGAGAGAGTTGGAGAAAGTAGAGAAAGATTGGGAGAATGAGAGAGAGACTTGGGGAGTAAGAGCAGAACTTAGTGAGCCAAAGTGATTGAGTGTTTGCAACAGCTACTGTTATCAAAGATTTTCTTCAGATTTGGGTGAACTTCTCCATTCTCTCATTGTATTTTGTTTCTTTGCTGACAATTGATTTCTAATAGAAGTAGAATTTGGTTGTGTTTTCCCCTTGTGAGTTTTGCCCTGGTCATTGGACTTAAATTCTTTGTGTCTCATTGTGTTTTTTGCTATCTTATATCTTGCATATGATTTATACGGTGTATTTTCTATCTACAATTGCTTAACTGATATTGCATCTTGAAGGAGTTTCATTTTTAAGTAATTGTTATAGCATAGACCATCAAGTTTCAATAAGAACCAGATGCCATGGGCCAATAGATAACAACAAGAAGGAAGTCCACATATTGGGTATACAGATATGAGGAAGGAGCAATCATGGATGCATGAGTGACCCCAACCTTTGTTTTTTTTCCTTTTTGGCTTTTCTTGATTTTTATTTGTATTACTGCTCGAAGCTCCAAGAAATGAGAGCATGTTGGAAATGATGTATAACAATTATTACCCCCTTAAA
Source organism: Pinus taeda (assembly GCA_000404065.3). NCBI lineage: Eukaryota > Viridiplantae > Streptophyta > Pinopsida > Pinales > Pinaceae > Pinus > Pinus taeda. The sequence continues at coordinate 118,940 of APFE030883608.1, read as the reverse complement.
GGTGATGCAGTTCATCTCCCACCAAGGGTTGGGGTGTGCATGTGTTCCTTTCATGATCTAATGGGGCAACTGGTGGCCGTAGGAACCAAGGTGATGGTCGTAATGATAAGGGGTAGAGCTCATGCTTGCCTTTTGCCCACATGTTATTATCAATGTATTGGCCATCTTTTGCATTTTATGATTTTTTTCTTATGTTTCTTGCTTATGGCCATGATATGCTTTTTACTTTCTTTTAGCTGCATTAGCCTTTGGGGCAACATTTCTAGGCCCGACCTAGATATGTGGACAAGGGGAGGGGAATGCCAGACTCTATGGACCCAGTGGTCATGTGGAGCTAGAGGAAGAAAATGATGAAATAGGGCTTGTAATGTGCGAAGGGGGGTAAAAAATATGGAATGGGAAAATGAGACCATGCTACCAAGATTGGGGTTTCCCAAATTGTGCCCTTCCTAATGCCATTGGCCAATAGGAGAGATCCCACAAGGTTAGGATTGAAGGTTAATCACCCATTTAAGGTGAGGGAACAGAACCATGGTCAAAGTCCTTCCTTCTTCCAAGTCACCCAATAGTCCATGCCAAAATGCCCCATTGAAAAACAAACCTAAGTACTCTGTTGCACAGTCAAAATCATACCTTTTGGCTCGGATTATGCAACTTCTAACATGTGCTCCTGACAAATGGGCAAGGAAACATACAATTGATGTAGGTGGCAGAGATAAAATGACACATCACATTGGCTACTCGATGGCTATCAGGGGTTGCTAGTGTGAAAATTCCTACTACTCGAAGGAACCCATACTCAATGTTGCATGAAGTGGGGACGTTTTTTGGAAGCAGGGACGCTGAAGCGTCATTTTCCAAAAATCTAGGAAGCGAAGCGTCTGCTATATATATTTATATTTTTTGCATTTATACTCAAAACAAACATCCCAAATACCAAATTAGTTGTAGAAGACATGAAAACATGCATATTTTTGCATAAATCAAGATAGATATAACATCCATTGTACATTAATGATTAATTATTCGAGCATCAACCATTTAGATGCATCAACCATCTAGAATCTAGATTCTTCTCCTCTTGTCTAGCCTTTGCCTCTACCTCGATTGTCTAGGATATTAGTCAACATTGCCCAATTTTGATCAAACTACCTAATTCAAGACTTAAAATATGGTAGAAAAAGCTTAACATGCTTGATCGATGATTTTGACTTGATTGAAAGGTAATTTTTTGCTAAGGGCGTGCTGCGTGACAAAGGAGTTCAACAATTAACACCACCAACACTAGGGTACATATAGGGCTTGGTGCTCTTGATTAAACGCTAATCGCATCACTTCATACTTGATATAATCTAATGAAATGCTGCAATCCCATTGATCCTGAATTCCTGAAAACCGTTAAGTCTGCTGAATTTTGAATAGGATATGAAATTCTATTTTCTCCATATGAAGTCCAATGAGGCTGGAACCACTCTCAAACATCCTGAGTCATTTCTTGGTAATGTTAAAAATTTAAGTAAAAGGATCCTTTTACTTTAAGAATTTAACATTGCCATGAAGGAGCATCTGCTATATTTATATTTTTTTTGCCTTCATTTGTCACCCTAACCCAAGGTAGACCACCCCCAACAAGCAAACTCACCTAAAATTAAAAAAAAAAATGAAAAAAAAAAAACGATTTTCTAAACGCTTTTCCAGATGCGTACGCTTCCTCCTCCGAAGTGCCACACTTCCGACGCCTGAAGCACTATACGAAGCGCACTTCCAAGCCACGCTTCCGAAAAGTCCAAGAAGCGTAAAAACAAATCGGAAGCACGCTTTCGGCGAAGCTTCCTAGGCGCTTCCGCACGGGACGTGCATCCGGGCTTGGAACTGGGGGGGGCGCTTCGTGCAACATTGCTTCAAACTACTTTCTCAGACAAAACTTATGCAAATTAAAAAAAAAAAAAAACTACACCTTTTTTTTTTCGCTTTGTAGGAGCTCGATATTGAATCTAATGTACCTCTATAATTTCGGATCTCCAAGGTCTAAAATTGCGTCCTGTGGTAGCCCTCTAAGTCTTCTTTCCAACCCCACAAGTCTTATCGAGATTGGATTCTCCAAGGAAGATTTATGCCCAATCTCCTACGATGAATTGATTATTGTTGATTTCTAGTAGCATCGAATGTGCTCTAAAGCTTGGACACATGTATTCTACAATACCCAGAAATCGTTTTGGGAAATTCCACTTAGAGACAATTTTATTAAAATAAATGATTATTTTTAATGGGTGCCTAAGTCTAAACTTATGAAATTAAAATAATTAAAGGGTATTAATTAAACTGAGGGTGAAACTTCTAGAAGAAGACAAGGATCAAGTCAATATGAATTGAGCCATTGATTAGAATCTAATCTAGGTCGTTGGTTCTCAACTAGAAGATTATAAGAGGAGGCTTGATGGGCATTTGGAAAACAAATTAAGTGAAAGATCAAAGATTGAATTTCTCAATAGAGCAGCACAACCGTTGGAGAGATCAAAGTGATTTCTTGCAGTGAGGGGTAGGGATAATTCTGGTTGGAGATTTCCTAATCCAGGGATACATTGCAGAGGAGGCAGAGAGAGATCCAGAAGGCGCAGCACAGAGGCCACACTGGGAAGCATAGGATGACGCAGAAGGAGCGCAGAGCCTAAGAGGAGATCTGTATTTTTGCTGGAGAAGTCGAGTTTTGGAGCCAGAAGCCGGGGTGTGAGACCGGGAGGGCAGAAGTCGAAGTTCCAGAAGCAAAACGATCAGTGAAAAGGAGTGACATAGAGCAATGCAGTGATTGCGCAGAAACTGTGTAGAGGCTGCTAGGGGCTAGCCATTTAGTGGTTGGATCAGTCTTGGATCACTAGTGATAGTGTGAGGTATTTCTCACTCATCTCTCTGTCAGCAGGATTCTTTGTATTGGATAGCCAACAAGGCATCCAAAGATTGTATTCAGAAAACTATTGCTTAATAATACAAACCCTCAGTTGTTACACCGGTTTTCTCACACTAGGTTTTTCTCGGGACATTTTTCCAAAAATAACTGTGTAGATGTGTGTGATGATTATTTCTCTCATGTGATGTATTTAGTTTCCACAGTTTTTATTTGTGTAAGTTGTAGCGTATTTAATTTGATATTTGTTGAATTAGAAACCGAAGAACCCACAGTTTGAAGATTTTTATGCCATTTTATATTTGTATCGTCGACAAATCGCTTCCACCATGCTGGTTTTAAAGGATATGATTCAAGGGCCTTCTTTTCAAAGTATTCCATGTATAATTAATTAATGTGGGTGATGTGTTAATTATCCCATTAATTAATTATAATTTCTCATAATTAATTAATTAATAAATTAATTATTAGGGTTTTTAGTTCATAAATCTAGTATATTAAGATGAATTTTCCAATTAATTTATTTATCATCTCATTAATTAATAATTAATATCTAATTAATATTCTAAACTGATAAATGAGATTGATATTTTCATAAATAACATATATTCTAATCATTATATATTAATTACACCATTAATTAAT